>DWMG01005029.1:0-10488 GCA_018244855.1 Elbella merops | reverse complement strand
CCTACAGCTCAAACGGGATAGTCAATATTGGAATCCACAATACATAACAAATGAATCCTCTAAACGCATTCTTCTTCTTTTTCATTCTTAACGAGCTTCCAAATACGCTAATATAGTTGTCAGGGCCTCGAAGACGTCGTAGTCTAAAAAGTTAACACTTCACGCACGCATGCTCCCTACTCACCTGAAGGTCAACGGAGTAAATGTTACGTTACACAACGCAATTCATTCATGTCTGCTGAGTTGCAACGCCACTTGTATTTTATTCCTAATTTAGAATACAATCACGGATATAAAAATCTAATCAGGCGGATACAGACAGATGTATATGTAGCTAGGGGAATGCACTAACATATAATACAGTGAAACCGAAAGCAAGGAATAAACAAGAAAGATAGGAATCAAGAACACAACTACGTATTAGTAGGTACTAACGAGCGAAATAATTGGAGCCAATTAAAATAAAAACAATGTAATATAAAAACTTTCACAAAAAATCTACGATCATATAGACAATGATGTGAGTAGAGAGATGTAGTAGATGTAGGCAGCTGAGCGCACGTGCTCTACATTCATAGGGGCTTACGTAATCGGGGAGTCAGCTCCACTGCGACGGAGCGAGCGACTATCACCGATCGCTTATCTCACTAATCATATTAAATGTATATGCAATGAATTTAATAAATTGATAGACACGTTATGAAATTATTTACGTCCAAGTTTAAATTTAACTTGCTTTCACTACCAAGGAAATATCGCTATACGGAAACCTGCACACATATAAAGTTCTGCAAGAGTCCTTCGATGTGCTCTTAGATAGCATGTCAGATAAAAGCCTCAACCGTTCTCATTATCAAAGAAGAGCTTGTCTCCATCTTCAATTCACATTCAATGATAAAAGTGTTGATGACGACGATGATGCTATGATACTAGATTTTTAAATAATACAAAAACCTCACATACTAATAGCTACATCAACTAGTGACTGCTACCAGCAAAGTAGTTTTCGACGTTTTATTATTTTTTGCACGCAGATTTCTCCCCGGTCTGAAAAGGACTGTGCGAATTGTCAGACTTCACACGCCTCAGATAACATTGAGAACGTCCTATGTTTATTTTCGATATTTCCTATCACCGCATAACTTATAATTTGTAACGGTTTAATACAACTAAGAAAATTTGTAAACAGTTAATCCTTGCCTCTGATTTAAATAAATTATGAAGTATACTTGCTAGTTAGAATCAGCGCAAGAAGCATCGCATTTTTCACGATCATCATTTATAACACTCACACGTCTTTAAATTACACGACTCTTACAATTTAACATTACACACAATTAATTTAATACATTTAACACACTGTAAATATTTTTATTCGTAATCCGTTTTATTTATTCATTACGTCTCATTGCTCGCCGACGATATAACAGTAGCCCGTGGAATCACGTCCGACGCAACAAAAGAGTCGTTACAACAAACTGATGAGCTCGCATCAGGGACGTCAATAACGAATTATTGATGTTATTGTTATGAGTCGTGTTTGTTGTTGTTGTTGGCGGTTCGTGAAAGGCTGGCACGCGTTAAATTGTTACAACGCGCAATCAACAATCGAAACAACACCTGTTGTCTGTTCTACTTACTTGCCTTTCAATACTTTTGAAGAGCTGTCGACTAATTTTATATTATTGTTTTCCCGGTCTGCTGGTTCAGTGATTTATGACCATGACTGTTGAGCTTGAGGTTTTGGCTTCGATGCCTATCCAGGACAAATATTTGTGTTATGAGTACGAGTTTTTGTTTGTGTTTTAGTGTATATATTTACATGTGTAATTATATATTTAAATACATTGTTTGATATAACTGGTAAACATAGTACAGACTATTTGGCTAAAAAAGAGCTTTCAATCAATGTACTAGTTCCCACTGCAAAATATTCTAAGATATTTCGACTTATGTAGCAACATTTTTACGTGGTTTTGTTACGCAGCCATCGAAACTAAGATGTCTTTAGATCTTAGTATTCCATCCGAAATAAATCAAATTACACGATTTGTAATGAAATCCACACCTAATAGGATAAACTTGAAATGTTTTATAAATGTAATAGTATAAGTACCATAAAACATAAGTAGTTCCTATACCGACCTATTTATATGGTAGCTTTAGGAATAAGGAGTAAATACCTGAATAAACTATACTTCATCAGACGCTCTCATAATTTACAGAAATCGCTGGTACATTAATTAACATAAAAGAAAAATCACGTGAAAAAGTTTATATTCTCAAAATCCAAAGCCACCAATATACAAGTCATATTTAGCATTTTCATGTAGCTGACATAAATGAAACATATTTACGGTTATTAAAGAAACAATTACGCAATAATACGTTTATCTTGAATTCCGCCCATAAACTTGTTGTACTCTATTTATTTCGAATACCTACTTGCGTTTTCGTTGCAATCCATTAGTCGCTCCGCTAATGATTTAGAGATTAATGACATTCGGCACGACCGATTGCAAAAGCCTCCTGCCACCTGCCGGCGAGCCCGTCATTGTCTCGATATGGATATTGTGGGAGTATTTAATATTATGAGATATATTATTGATTATCTGTTAAAGGAAACGATATTATTTTAGAAGGAGATCATTTTCATGCTTTTGAATACACAAACAATAGAAAGTTATTTATTTAAAGTATACTTTATTACTTTATTATCACTTTATTTTAAGTATTATAGTTAATTTGAATGATAACGACCATTTCATCCTAGATTCCGGACATTCTGTGTTTATCTATTGGATACGAAACTCCCCTTAGAATGAGAAGTATTATGCCCATAGTCTACCACGCTGATCGATTAAGGTTGAACAGGTTTCGCTCGCTTTGTGGAAACATTATGGACAACTGCATATTTTGTGTAGGTTGCCTTTTTAATTAGATCCTTATTTAAATGGAATCATTCGATGAGTCAATAATGATACAGGTATATGCAATTATCATAGCAATGAACTGATTTTTATGAACTCAGCGCCAACAGAATCATGGCGCCATCCCACGGCGCTATATTTGGAAAGAACAAAAAATAGTGTTTTAATCGTGATCTATACAAAATGTTTAAACAAACACGTGTTGAAAAATAATGCCCATATATTAAGAAAATATTTTAATAAATATACCACGTCATCCCAACCATCAACCATCAACTAGTGCGTCCTTCATGTCTTGACGTACGGAGCTGAAACGTGGACACTCACGGGGCGCCTAGTCCACCAGTTCAAAGTCGCTCAGCGAGCTATAGAAGCGAGCTATGCTCGGAGTCTCTCTGAAGAATAGGATCAGAAATAATACTCTCCGATAGAGAACCAAGGTCACCGACATAGCTCAAATGATTAGCTCGCTGAAGTGGCTGAGCATATCTGCCGAAGAACCGACAACCGGTGGAGTAAATGTGTTCTGGAGTGAAGACCGTAAGCTCGGCAAACGTAACATAGAACGGCCCGGTGGGATTACGATCTGCGAAAGACTACATGCAGATGCTGGATGCGACAAGCCGAAGACAGGGGGCGATGGAGCTCATTGGGGGAGCCCTATGTCTAGTAGTGGACTGAAATAGGCTGATAACGACGACCACGTGTTTCAATAAAAATAACAATCAAAAAACAATAAATTATAAAACAAAAAAGCAACTTGTTAAACAGTTAAGTGGCTTCCTATAGTCACTTCCGTGTTGTGAAAAGCAAGTTTAACAAGTAGTTTTCGGTTATTAGCATTAGTTATGGATATATAAAACGATAACTTCCGTGATAACAGCTGTGAAGGAAAATTAAGGGCTTTGCTAATCACTCTTATAATAATAATCAGAGTGAACACAAGCCGCAATTACTTTTAGCAACTTAATTGAATCATAAGAAGACGTAACATCACGTATGTACTCATCAAATGTGTAAGCAGAGGAGGACCGTACTCTCCCACGTTACACCAGTTACGTTTACTTCCAACCGTGGAATAGATGCTTAGCCTATTGCCACACACCGGGCACAAATCCCGAATTTGATCCAGTACTAGAAATTTCTACTAAACAATCTAAATTAATACTTTTATTAACAATTGGGTACAGCACAATACTAACAATTGGGTACAGCACAATAGTACCCAACCTGGGATTCGAACCCACGGCGTCTCGATAAGCACTCGCGCTTGCAGCCACTCGACCAACGAGGCTGTCATAATCAAATAAATGAATAGATTATTATATCGCTAAACGTGCCAGCAGTATAACGAACGTCATTAGCGACCACCATGCGACATTGACTTATTTGGTCAAGCCGCATACTTAATGAAGAAGGTGTAACGATTCATTAATTGTATGGTTAGCACGATACATATTTATATACCATTACTCATTATTGTTGCGAATGTAGAAATGGCGCGTTTATAGTGGGCCAAGAAAGATGTATGACGCCGTGGAAGATATTTTAATGCTCGATTAAATTACTAAAGTAATGAATGTAATAGAAATACGTTAGTTCTGTAAGGTTAAAAATATATATTTGGCACTGGGTACTCTCTTTCTTCGTTGTAAATGAATCCCTCCGCAACTCCTGACAGAACAGTCAGCGTCAATAACCACTGGATCACCAGAGTAGTGAAATATTCATTAGTTAATTTTAATTCTTATACATATAAAACTTTCATGGTCAGTGAACGTTAAAACTAAAAACGACTATTTTGGCACCATGGTACAATGCAAGTGCGGAATGCAGGAAGTTCCAGGTCCGACTTCCGGCCGAGTGGACGTTGTTCGATTACTTTTCCGAGTATGATAGTGTCTATGCTTATTTTCGAACAAATAAAAGGACGAATAAAGCAGTGATAGTCTAGTGGTTAAGAATTCAGCCCCTCACTGTGGGGGGCTGGGTTTAAATTCATGGCGCGCACCTTTTTACAAAAGTGCGTTTTTAGATTTAAATATCACTTGCTAACGGTGAAGAAAAACATCGTGAAGAAACCTAAACATCTTAGAAATTATAAAAAATAATATGAGAGGAGATCCATATTATAACAGGGGAATCATAATGGCTCCATAATTTTTTTTAAAAGGACGAAGATTCGAGTAACATTTTTTTCATTTAAAATCGAGTTCTCTTTGTCCACATCGACACAAGAAAACATCCAACAATGTATTAATTACACAGCAATCAGTTAATTGTAGCATGCTCCAAGCTAGCAATGTCTACAGTTTTGAAGTATCATAATAATTATATATAAAAAAATGTTAAACAATCAAAATAATTATAAAGAATCCCCCAGAGAATTATAGCTCATAATTATAATTGATCAAGGCACGGCAGACGAACTTCAATTAAATTAAAACAAGCGTATCATTATAATAACAAGAGTTTGCTCACAATCACGTTTGTTATGTTGAAGTCGTCGCACACCAGTTTAAAAGCTGTAATAGCCTAAGTGTATGTGTTACGAAAGTGCGAAACTAAATAATTTTGAGGAAAAAAGCCTGTGTCCTTTCTGCGAGTTCACACTATGAATTATTAGCTTGTACGAAATCTGTTCATACAGTGTAGTCGTTGAGTCACTATATTTTTTTAATAATATCATCTATAGGTTCTTGAATATTATCGATAATAGAACAAATAACACGATAAATTGTTTTCATAAAAGGACAATATAATATTTATGTTTGACAGATGTCGCAGTTATTCAATTTCCGCTTTATATAAATACTCCTTGCAATAACGACCTATTATGTACCTATAATAACATACAGCATTTCCTGCAGAGTAACTTTTGTTACGATTTTAAAGGTAGATACTGTTCCATTTTTAATGGTGGGTTGGACAGAAATATACAGCTGGTTAAGGTACATAACGCAACGTCACGTCTGTAATCCTCAAAGAGGTAGACAGAGGAGTTTAGTACAGTCTCAATTCACAATTTAAATAGATTTGATATAAAACAGATGAATGTTATGCACTTGAACAACCCTAACAAAATAAAAAATATATCATCATCATCATCATCAGCATTATAAGCCAACTCCCGTCCACTGTTGGACATAGGCCTCTCCAATACCACGCCACTGAACTCGATCCACGACCCTCTTCGAATCCAACCACTGCCAGCCACTTTGCATATGTCGTCACTCCACCTAGCTGGAGGGCGTCCTCCTACGCTACGTTTACCAAGACGTGGTCTTCACGCCAGAACACGTCTAATCCAACGGTTATCGGTACTGCGACAGATGTGACCAGCCCACTGCCGCTTCAGCTTGCTAATCCTGCCAGCTATGTCGATGACTTTCGTTCTCTGTCAGATTGTCTCATTTCGGATTCGATTCTTCAGAGAGACGCCGAGCATAGCCCTTTCCATAGCTCGCTAAGCGACCTTAAATTGGTGGACCAGTCGCACCGTGAGTGTCCATGTCTGAGCTCCGTATGTCACAACTGATCGGATGCACTCATTGTAATAAAAATAAAAAAAAATTACCGGATAGTAAAATTCAAAATATTCGAATTATTTTACACAGGGCAAGTCATACCACAATAGATTATGGACATCGCTTATAAATGGCTAATTGCAAGTGGCTAATTGAAAGTGCATTATGAACCTATGCATTTAACTTACGTATGTTTTTATTCAAACTGGCGTGCTCATATGAAGAGAGTGATGAAGGATGAAAAATCACGACAGGTCTGTAAAAAAGAGATGTTTGGCATTTCCCGCACCCCGCACATGTTTGGCACCCCGTGAAGAACGCGACGTGCTGATATAACAATTAGGTATATTATTTTATCGAAACTCATCGGGCTATATCGAAACAATATATTTAAAGCCAGTACCTAATTTAATCATGTATATGTATACTCGTGGAACGCATAATCAAATTATTAATTCCAACCTATAATCAAATATTCACCAGTAGATTGCATTCTGACAAGAGATTCCTATAATAATATATTGACATTGACTCCTTATTTAATAGGACCGCGTCTCGGAATGTTGGGAGACTGGCGACATTGTAGAATAAGTTTTTATTCAACATTCGGAAACATGAAAATGACGTAAGTTTAAAAATATGCGTATTCTTTCCGTTACGGTTTAACACTTTGACACATTGATGATCCGCGAAGTCACATACACGTCATTATTGGAAATTCTGACCGCGGCGCGACGGAAATGAAACTAATCACAACATAATTCAAATAATCATTGCGGTTTTCACACTTACCGGGTGTTCCGTCATTTACTAAAATTGGAACGTTACTACACTGTAAATATTACCAAAGTATTACTAAAAGTAACGACGTATTTGCCTTTAAAAAGATTAACCTTAAAAAGAATTGTGATCGTTTTAACAAGCAGAACTAACTCAATGATACAGATATGTAACTATAATATATTATTGCAGTTCTAAACACCTACCTGTAGATGCTTATTGCAGTCGACAGCGATGGGATAGCACAATCATACTTTCCTCTAAATCACAAAACGAATCAAAATACTACTAAAACAATAATATACCTAAAGTGGATATACATATTTGTTATCCAACTGCAACGTTCACGTAGCGGGTCGCAATAGTACAGCGAGCGCCCCAATTCCCACACGGCTGGGCTGACGTGTTCGTTTTTAGACTTGACAAAATTGACTTTACAAAAAATTAACCACGTTTCATATAAACATACGAGGCACGTTCCTGTTTCGAGTGGGATCGCTATTGCGATATTTCCTTAACGGCCATATCAAGTTTATTAGCCTGAGAAAAACATTATCACAAGCTCACTATTAAGGTGCGTTAGATAGCTGCTTAGAAAAAAAACTTGCAAATTTTTAAAACTACATTTTTAAACTATCTGCTTGCCATAAAAGTGTAATCCAGTCAGTATTAATACTAGATACACGAATTCATTGCACAACATGGGATAACGATACCCATAAGGAATCTTAAAATAGCGGTATTTTTTTATTTTATTTTGTGATTTAGTTTAATCGTATTTCAGTAGGTCAATACTGAACATATTCTCTTCCGTAGTAAGCTGGAAATCAAACTCGGCGTACTCTCAATTTAGCCACTAAAGACGTTTTACGTCAGGTAATTATTAGATACACAGTTTTATCAAGAAGTCCGTATATAAATAGGTTTGTACGCGTGAACCGACATTACTTACCGACACCCTAGTAATAAGTCGATTACATATACAACAAAACAGTTTCGAGAAATTTTCAAGATTCATTTCATACAATTCCAAATCAGACAGCCGGGTGCGGCGGGCAAGTGCGGTTTGGTCGCATTTAAATTCAATGAAGCGACTATCGGCCACTGTTTCTCCACCCGACATTATTATGTCGGTATGGGCGAGTAGGTCTAACGTAGGTCCATAAAGTAGGTACTACTAGGTACTGTCGTAATAAACTGTGTGTGCTCTATTGCAAATCAAAACTAAACAATTACTTATAATTCATTACTTAATTTATTAAACGTATTTACATGTTACGTTAAAATTATTGTCATTATTACATTTTTACGCTGGATCCCTTAGAGAGTAGGCAAAAAGCAACGAGTACCTACTAAATATGGTAAGACGTCTAATACAATCACTAATTCCGCTCAAAACTAATTAGTTTCGTCTGGCGGGTCACGCTAGTGACCTCTCACAGCGCTGTTGTGACCGCGAAGGGCGCGCAATGTAAAAATTACACCGATTACGCGCACCTGGGCCGAGAGCGAGCGCGGCCCGAGCGACGGGCAAAGGGGAACGAGTGTCATTCTTATTCAGACATCTAATGTAATCATTTACTATGGAATTGTGGAGTGGCGAAGGAATTCGCAATTAATTTTTCCCTGTAATAAAACACGAAAGAGAAATAATAATAGTGATTCCGTTCCTTTTTTTGATGAAAACCGCAGGTTTAGAGTGAATAAGGATGATTAACTATCACGCACATCTTACTACAAAAAATTTATGTGCGTTTCTATGATAAAATATATAATCATTTGCTATCATCATAAGATAAAGCACAACGTAAAAAACCCATACACATTATAATGTTTTTTATAACATTTTCTAAGGCGTCAAGTGTCTGAGATCCCCCGCACATAACTAACTTAACTTATTCTTTTCATTCATGGAAGCCCGCGTCACACAGTAGAATTACTATAAGAGTTCCATAATGATATAAAAGCAAACAACAATAAATCAACTGAATCATTACTCTGAAATAAACAATAGCCGTTACATCTTAAAAAAAAAGAAAAAACACCAAGTTATTAATAGTCATCGACCGTATTAACTGCATGAGCGCTGCCGCGTCGCAAACATTACCGCGAAAAACCCACACGATTCCTTCGATGACGGATTGTTTGAAAACGCGAGCCTCCTATTTCTCCATTTAAGAAAACGCTCCAAGCGAAGGTCCTGGAGTTGACGCGTCTCTGTACGTATGTACGTGTAGTCGGCGACCGCGTGGGTGCGCACGTGCGGTGCACGGACATGAGCTTAAATCTATGTTTACGTACTATCATGTACATATGCATATATGTATGCATGTATATCAAGAAGATTATTATTTTAAAGAGATCCTTTACAATATTGGATATTGGGACACGTTTGCAATTGTACTACATTTGGTGAGAGTATTAAAGGGTGGGGATATACATTATTATGCGATTCCAAACCAATATCCACCCAGAAATTAGTTGCGGCACGGCGTGGACGGGGCGCGATGGCGCTCATTGAGGGAGGACTATGTCCAGCCATGGGCTGATGATGATGAACTTAAGGATGATGATGAACCAATTGCACACTATTATCTGTCATCAGCTACTGAAGAATGTCACTGTGGGTATGCAAATCGTTGGAATAATTTAATAATGGGTGAATAAAGATGGGATTAATCGAGCTGGGAAAGTCACGGGTCTCAACTAGTGATTCATACAAAAGGAGTGACGCAGGGCAGAGAGGATATGTTCACCTATTACTGCATCCGAGGGTAACGCATTGGTTGTCAGACGATTTGGGAGGTCGCGCGATAAGGTGCCGCGGCGGTACACTTTTGGATCCGATGGGTATCTGGGTCAAAATGCCACATAACGGCGATTTGGGCGTCATATTTGAAAGGTGATTTTCTGTACATGCACATTCTAAATATCTACCTACCACGAAGAATTGAGGACGACGCATCCCACCTACCCAGCAAAGTATTACGAATTAAATAAATCATCTAGCCGTCTAGACGCAACATTTACGTGTGATGTTAAAATGTGACGATACAAGTTCAAAATGTGAGTAGAGCCCACGGTGACTCGGGAACGATAGGCGGTGATGATGACGTACCCATACAACGCAATGATATCATTCCCCAACGAATCACATAATGCACTAGAGGACTTCAAACAAAAACGTCACAGCATAATAATTGAATGGTGACAAATTCCGCGACATTTTATACATCACAACGCTCAGAGTG
>DWMG01005028.1:0-10489 GCA_018244855.1 Elbella merops | reverse complement strand
TGCCTGCAGCCTTTCGCAGATCGTCATCCTACCGGGCCGGAGGGCGTCCTACACTACGTTTGCCGAGCCGCGGTCTCTACTCCAGAACTCGCCTACTCCACCGGTTGTCGGTTCTCCGACCGATATAAAAATAATATATCTATATTATATTTACATAAATTTGTTTAATATTTCATAGACATATTATTATATGATCAAGTTCATTTTGGATGATCACACGCATGGATATAGGGCTGTAAGTATTGCTAGTAATTTAATAAGATGAACTGGCATTGCCCTTCAGAGCAGTCACAGATAGTCACCTAGCCACGAAGACCCTTAGCCTTAGTACTTGGTCTGCGATGTTCTTACGCTTATAATCATACCTCGTTTAATATGGCTTTTATTAGCTCTTACTTTGGTATTAATTTCTATTAATTTATTAATAGTTTTGTGTCTAGTCTTTTCTTTCTCCAGCTTGTATTATGTCTGGTGAGTAGCACGTTTATAAACGGTTAAGAGATCTTAAATATAAATTTCACTGTTTTATATTCTATTACTTAAGTACTCGACGCTTTAAATAAAACACAGTCAGTACCTACCTAAATAGTACCTTTATGAATTATTCAATAAATTATCATTATTCCTGTGCATTTATCAAATTACTAGTATATGAAGTTATCGGTGAGTTCCAAAATAGAATTAATATTCACACGATAATGAATTGTGGTCGCGTATAATTAATTCAAAATGCAGATTGAAATTCAATAGCATATTAATATGCTTTAATGATTATGTTAAATAATTTAGATCGATTCTTATGACGGTAATAAAATTAAATTTAAAATGACACTCCACGCTTTGTGCGATTCGTCAAAGATACTGGGAAGCACCTGTTGGATTGATGAGCTTACAAAGCCGGATGGTTGTGACTGGATGAGTAGCGAGCTACCGAGTGTTGGTACACGTACTCAGGGGCCTACGTATACCCGTGTTTCAATACAAGCTAAAGTGTTGATGGTGATGATGGCCTCTCGACAATAAGTAATATAATAAAGAAAAGCAGAGTAACAATTCATATTTAAAGATCATTGAGATTTGAAACTCTCCATGTGGTATATTGTACTGGTGGCTGTTGTACCGAATGGCGAGAAAAATAGAACGCATTTTTAGATTATTTACTTTATGTATAATTTCTTTTAAGTTTTTGGTGGTCATCTGTAGTTTGCAACCACCATAGAAATGGAATATGTAATCATGACTGGCATGATAAGTATATCACCATCAGCATCAGCCTGTTTACGTTCACTGCTGGACATAGACCGACACTAAAGGTTTTATCCCATAATACCTAAATTCGGCAGGCGGGCTAGGAATCGCAAGGCATGGGTTTTTTCACTGTTTACGCTGCTGTCCACTTTCAGCCAGGGCATTTAGCCAGGCCTAGGAAGGCCGTACCATACTACGATCTGCCAGCGCCAGGCTCAATCGCCTTTTAGAACACCCCTGTATCTTAAGCATGGAGTCGCGAAATATGTTCTTTCTCGTCCCTAACACGGAGCATATTTACCATAGTACACAAAACCTTCAGTAATTTATCGCTTACATTGTCAAAGATAATTGGCATTTAAAATAATACGTGAACGTCAAAGCCAACGTTAAATAAAGATAATGAAAGAGCGTTTAATAAACCCTGCAATTTGTATTTTCAATTTTAACATAAAGCGAAATGGAATACGTCTGTTTATCCATTTGTCTTTATATCCGAGCCATAAATCAAGCTGGACGAGCTAAAATTAAGTACGTTCATAATTCCACAGAGGTTACATTGGGCGCGGACTACACTGAATATAATCTTCATGAATGTTTTATATGTATTTCAAAATGATCAAAATTGTCATAGGACAGACTGTTTTCTAGTCATGGAAAATATGTTTTATTTATTTTTTATTGTATAGTAATAAATAGCTTTAACACTTATTGCTTACGCGTATTTTAGTAATTTACTCAATGTCGATCCTTGGAAAATTTTAAAAATAGAATAGTGAAGGAACAAATTGGTACTTCAGTAGTATTTAATAAAAATAACCTTATTTAACGTAAAATCACGCCCATATTCCCCGAATGGTGATGTAGAGAGGTTTGCAAAAATGTCTAGTAGAAAAACTAATTTACAAAAATTCAATAGTATATACCCAACCCGGGAATGAAATCTATCCCGCCACGATTGCAACCACTCGATCAAAGAAGCATTCATAATAAATTCTATTAATATAATTGTACGTACGTTGCAGTATTGTAATTAGATTACAAAGATGCTAGTCCTACATCCGATTGACCTAGATTCGATTCCGTATCTACGTTTGCATATTCCAATTAACTCGTAACATTGTTGTTCTGAATATTTAAGGTTGTCATCTCTTGTACATTTTGTTCTACGTACATTAACCATTCTTCCGCACTAAATCGCTGAAGTGACTTTGTATGTTTTCCTCCACGATTACCTTAATATAATGTACAGGCTTCTCAAAATATACGACAACATATTAATAATACCAAGAATTACGCAATTATTTTTGTAAACAGGTTCTCATTTACTTCAGACATACAGATAAATTTGTCATTCATCCCGGATAAGACATCTACAAAAGTGCCATTCGTTATAGATATACCACTACAGAAATAGCGAACGAGAGTTCCAGACTACCTGACGTTAAGTGGTTACTTAAGCCCATAGATACTTAGATCCAATTTCAGATAGGACAGGTGTGACCTGAGCGGTTGAAAGCCGTGCTTTTAGTTCGTTTACCTTTTGCTCCATTAAAACTAGTATTCGGTAGAAACATTGCTCGTCAATAGCACGAATAGGTTAACAAATGGACCTATTATGGCTATTGAGACATCCTATTAGAATTAACGGGAATTACATAAGAATTCGTTTTAATAAATAGAATATAATTAAAATTAAAAATGATCAATTGAATTAAAATTAAACTCGATTAAACAACGTCGAATTCATCAACATCTAAAGTAAAACGCGATATAACAACCGTAATAGATTGTCGTTTTTACGCCTAATGGAGATTCCGCCTAAGGGTAAGTTATTAAATTCAGAGGGTGAACGGGGGTAATATCGGAAACTCATTAATAACGTTACAGGCTGCTTCTAATTTCACCGTGACTTGGGCATATTTTCTAAATGGATTTCGTGGGCCGTTGCTATCTCTATTTTATCTATAAACAATCGCCAGCCCCCGGATATTGTCTGTAATTAATTATTATACTACCTCCTCGGTAGACGGGATAATTTAATGAAATTGGAATGCCGAGCTTAATTATTATAAATTAAATAAAAAATTATTCACATGTTTCTAATAAAGGTTCTCTACACACCATGTTGGTGGTACCTATAGAATTTTTCACTAGTGAGCCTACTGGAGGACATTTAAATATGGAGTAATTAGTGCACTTGTATACCCGATCCAGTTTATTTTACTTAATGTTATAAAGTGTAAATATATAAGGGTTGTAGAAATATATTTTCAATTGATAATCTATATATGAGGTTGACTTAAAAAGTTGAGATAAAAAATTATGCTTAAATAAGACTAAATAAAGATCTTAAATAAGACTAAAATTCAGTTTAGTTAAGTGAGCCAATATATTTTAGTTACGCTTACTGCAGAATACCTATATTCTAAAGACTGGTGTAAGTGATATGACGTATAATGATGAAGTAATATTTTAGACTGATGGACAGATGCGTATTTTCTCAGTTCTTGAGAAGTTACTTTGCGAAACAGCGAGAGCATTTGAAGTATTCTGCCGGCGAGAAATACATATTTTCATAACGACAATATTTTCTTGTGCTACAGAGGATATTATTATATTTATAATATTTTAGCAAATTACGTTCCAATTTCTCAGTAGCTTATTTAACTAAGAATAGGGAAATCCTTGTGTATTATTTCTTAGAAAAACATCAGGCACGAGTCGAATAGGTAATCTAGGACATTAGATTTTGATTAATGATCTGTGAATTAAGGTTTAGATAACAGATAATTGTATTTATTATATAATAATGGCTATATTATAATAGCAGGCCCTATTGTATATCGGGATGCTAATATTATAATCGATGCGCAATACATTATGATAATTAACAATGCCATTAGTACATTATAATTAATTTTATAGCATAAGCAATTCAATGCAATATATTTATAATATTAAGGAACGAAGAAATGGTTTCGTTTAATAAATTTGCACAATTATTATGCGGCATCATTGCGCGACTGCTGATCGAGAGGTCGTAGACTCGATTCCCGGGTCAGGTGCAAACAGATTTCTCTAATTTGGAATCGATAAGAGTGGCTCGGCGTCTGAATTTGCGTCCAGTGTATGGCAACAAACTCACTTCCTAGACCATTGTGGGACGTAAACGCAACTGGTGGAGGTAGGAGTGTACTACACACCTCTTTGCGTACTTCTTTGAGGATTATGGGCATGATGTCACGTTCTTCTACTACTGTGAACTTGTTTCTTTAGTAGTACCTGAAGTTATTCTGTAGAAGTATATGAAAGAATAATGATGAAACGTAATAAACAGGGGTGTAAGGGGTTCCAACCACCATCGCAGGAGCCCAAGTCAAACTCACCTGCACGTTGCGCACCCTGCTACAACAGACGAGGCTCTGGCGACCGGCTGATTGCAGTACAGTGCAGCCTAAATAGGAACGGCTAAGTGCCCTGGCTGCCGACGGGCAGCAGCGTCGACGGTGCGAAAAGCCGTGCCTTGCGATCTCTAACCCGCATGCCCAGCGTAGAGATTACGAGCATAAACCCCCTTTTGGAGAGGCCCATGTCCAGCAGTGGACTGAGATAGGCTGACGATGATGATGATGATGATGACAATAAACACATAACCATATTAGTAAAATATAATGAAGAAATCATTCCATATTCTAATATATGTATTAGAAAATTCATTAGTTTTAGTAACCTACAAATGAAAACTTATTAATGTAATGTAAAAAAATAAACTTTTACTTATAAAAACATATAGTTATCAATATGTTTTTAATAACTGTAAGTGCTGGTTTTGTATGCGCTTCGTATTCAGTACAAAAGATGGTTTCTGATGACGTCAACACTGCGCATATATAAACGTGTAACTTAATGTATATATTTATAGTCTGAATGGAACTATGAATATTGTAATCACATATTTATGTTATATTTCACTACTACATGAACAAAATTATTCCTAATGATTGTCGCATAAATTTCCCTTATTAACTGAAAGTCTATAGGACTGTTGAAAGAGTTATGAAATATGTATGTATTAGGAACTAAATTTTAATAATTGTTTTTTTTGTTCAATTGTCATCGTGTCAAGTTTTCAAGTTTACAACTTCAGTATTTACCACAAACCTCACGAACTGAGTACTAATTGTAAAAAGGATATTGTTAATTTATTCTAAACCGATTATGTAGAAGTAAAAAATTGCATTGGAGTTTACATAATTGTTGTTGTTTGAAGTCTGCCAGCCCGCACTTGGCCAGCGTGGCAGACTATGGCCTTAACCCTCTCGATACGAGAGGAGACCCATATTCCAACAGTGGAATTAGAATGGGTCGACTATTATTATTATTATTATAAGATTATCTGCCATTACAGTAACTGTGGTTTTAGGAAAATGCAATTCACTAAGTTCATTAATTATGAGCATGTTTGTATTTCTTGTTATAGATACCGCCACCTACTAGACATTAACGGCAACTAGTATTTCTACTGATCATAGTGACAGATTGAGCTGCTAATATATGCATTTGTAGCATCATTATATGTAGTAGTTTGTAGCATAAATTTATACATAATTTTTATACATAATTTATACATAATTTTTTTTTGTAAAAACAAGAAAAAATTTACTTTTCTGTACGTTAAAAAATATATGGGTTTGGCTGGAAACGAGGAATCTAAGGTTACCGAAACTTTTATAAAGTATCATGTTGTCTGATTGTTTCACATCATTTGATTTATTCTGTCACGCGTTCATTTCTTTTGTGCGAATATAGTTCTTCTGTAACAAAATATATGTGTATATTTTTGTAAATAAAAGTTTTATAGTTACCTGTAATTAACTAATGATTGTTTGGTGATATTGATAAGTGGTAGCGAAACGGTGGTGTTGAAAATGATGAGTGACGACGATCGTGACATTGATATCGAAAGTGATGTAGGTGGTTTTTCATTTTGATTTGTTTTGTACATTATTGGAAGCATGTTCTCATTGCGCGATTGTGTTAATATTTCAGGCGGAAAACGATTCGGATTCACGCACACACACACGGAATAGTTTAGGCGGGAGCGGTTACTACTCACAGGTAAGGTACTTTGCGCTTTAATTAAATCAATTCGTAAACCTTTAACCATGGGTGCACAGTGTGTTAGACCGCCTGCGGCTTTCAAAAACTTCAGTACATCCACTACCCCACACTTTTCACGTCTAAGACACTCAGTTTCGTATGTAGTGGTAAAACGACTACTCAAGGTGAAGTGTGCTTTGAGAACTGTAAATTATATGAACTATTAAGCTTCAAACTTTGAGAGTGGTTTGTGAAACCGCACGTCCCAGTCCCATTTAAAGTCTTTATGTATTAAGGTATTGGATGACAGAAATAAACAGAATTCTAGTTACAGTAGTGTTAAGAGGTTGGTTCTATATAATTTGGTACTAATAATAACAGGACTTTTTACTCATATGTCCAATACAAAAAGCTATACTATTGATATCTTCAATGAGTCACAGTAACAACCTTGACAACCACATAAATAAACCAATTTAATATGAAACCAATGTGGCACCAATTTAATATGAAAAATTAATATTTAATTTAAGAATTGGAAATAGGAGGTGTTCTTAAATAATTGGCACAGGCCCTGGTTGTATCAAATTGGCATGGTCATGTGGTAAAAAAAAATTGACTGAAAGAGAGGACACCAACAGAAGAATTTCTTACTTAGGTAACTGGTCCAATCAATAGTAGATATGTGGACTGTGTCTATCACAGTTAAAAATTAAATCTAAGAATGTGTTAATTGTAAAATATGCCTTTAGTGATTTTACCCTGTGTGCAAGGACTGCCGGTAATTTTTGAGTTATCAAACCACTTAGAATGTATGTGTTTCATATTGTGAAATTATATTTTTGTCTTTTATTTTAACTAACCTTTTGTCCGGCATTTATGCCCATGACCACATATGCTAAGTTAATCCTAATTGAAATTGGCCCCATTCTTAATATGTTGGTATGCTGTATACAGTATAAACATACAAAGATTAAAAATGATTTCAGGCAGAAAAGCGAGCACATCATAATGCACTGGAAAGGAAGAGGAGAGATCATATAAAGGATAGTTTTACGTCTCTGAGAGACTCTGTACCAGCACTGCAGGGTGAGAAAGTGGTATGTATCTTATTATAAATTCATCATCATCATCATCAGCCTTTCTCAGTCCACTGCTGGACATACGCCTCACCTAATGAGCACCATCACATCCTATCCTTACTATAAATCACTTGGTATTAATATGTTTAATCTATATAAATAAAATTATGCAGGTCTGTCATTTTATACATATGAAAGAAAAGTTATTAGATAAATTTTTATTAAAGTGACAATTTTTTTTCTTTTTTATACACTTTGCCTGCATCAAACAAAAAAAAATTTGCAATAATAATATTCAGTTCATATGATGTTATTGAAGTTTCAAGATAATCACATTCATAAGCACTGTCTGTGCAGTGACATCAATAACTTATATTTGATCTAAAATAGTGAAATGAATAACATTAATTTGTTTACAAAGAAAAGTTTAATGTTTGTTTCTGATCTTTTTGATATTTTTTCCTTTGTTCAAATAATATATTGTCAATGTAATAAGCAAAACAGACGAAGACATGAGAATCAGCTTCACCATCAGCCTACTACGGTCCACTGCTGGACATGAGCCTCTCCAAATAAGTAAATAATTAATAATGACAATTATAATTTTAAAAAATTGCAATAAATAATTCCCTGTAAACACTTTTCCACATCATTAATATGTCTTTTGTGCTTTACAATGTTTGAATCTAACAATAATTTATTATATATATGAAAGTATAATATGTGTGTGTGTGTGTGTGTGTGCGTGTGTGCATGTGCGCGTGTGCGCGTGTGTGCGTGAGTGCGTGAGCGCGTGAGTGCGCGAGTGCGTGAGTGCGCGAGTGCGTGAGTGCGTGTGTGCGTGTGTGCGTGTGTGCGTGTGTGCGTGTGAGTGTGTGTAATTTATAGTCATAATAATGCAAATTAGCGCTTATTAGCATAAAAACTAATTCTGAATATTTATTTCTCTGATTCAAGGCAAGTCGAGCGCAAATATTGAAGAAGGCAGCTGAATATATACAATTCATTAGGAGAAAAAACAATTCACACATGCAAGACATTGATGACTTGAAGAGACAAAATAGTTTGCTGGAAACACAAAGTAATATTATATAATTATTGTTATAACTATTAAGTTTTGCAGATGAACTCATGATGCTAACATATAACTGTAGTATCATAGTTTATTCTACATATCGTCAGCGAAGTTCTAACAGTGTAAAGTCAAAAATGTCAACTTTACAGGACCACAAAGTAACTTTGTACCTTTTATTTATGTGGTATATTACACGGTGTCAGTTTTAATGTAAAATATGGCGCCATTTGCCATACTTCCTTGCTGATCGTTTGAATGATTGTGTGTGATTTCTTCACCTTTTTTCGCTGAATGTCATCAAAAAGATATAACTGCTACAAAATTACCTATACACTGTCAGAAATTCACTGACAATGTAAGTAGCTGTCTCCCTCAATAAAACAATTTAGTAATGAAAGTAGTGATAGCCTAATGGTCTAGAATTCAGCTTCCTACCTCAAGGAACCTGGGTCAGAACCTGGCTCATGGATTCTTTTTATAAGGGTTTGTTGCATGTAATTGACATGTTGAGCATGTAAACTTAGATCCAGGTGAAAATAATGAAGTTAATAATATTGTGTACCAGCTATATAAATACATCATTTTTTTTTAACTGCATCATTGGTCGAGCGATTCCAAACGCGGGTCGAATACTATTGGATTTTTCTTATTTAGAATTTCTAGTATTGACTCGGAATCTGTAATTGTGCACAGTGTATGGCAATAGGCTCCCCAACTATTCCATGGTGCTTAAAACGTAACTAGTGAATCGTGAATCTTTAAATTTATCAGAGAGATGGTATTATATTTTGTTTACAGTACGAGCATTAGAAAAGGCACGAGCAACAGGCAACTACATGGATGCACATGAACTAGGGCTTGGTATTAAATCGGAAGGCAGTTCACACGACACAGACAGTTCAGATGGAGAGGGCACTACCAGAAGAGTGAAGAAGCTCAAAATAAATGCAGTTAATATGTAGCTTATACATTTTAAACCATCCTGAAACAATCCATTGCTAACGACACAGGACAAAATGTTCTGCTGACCAAGTGACAATGTTGTTGATGAAATCGTAGGACATTAAGCAAAAAATTTGAAGACAAAAGACAAGAAATATATTTTCATATTGTTGTAATTAAAGTTAATGAAAAGCTTTAAGATATTTTTAAAATATTAACAGTGGTGTGACAATGATGTTTTGTTATTGTTAGAGCCATGAAAACTCTTTTGGTTGTTTCTTCATTTAAATTTTTTAAACAAGAAGAATTCAGTTGTAATCGATTGTTTCAGGTGCATGTTAGGTGTAGATTGGGGACTGTTCCATTCCAGCAGTTTTAACCAACGAACAATTTTTTTTAGTATAAAAGCCAAAGCAATAAACGGGCAATGCAATTGAAATTTTTATTTGCTGGCAATGGAATGTGTTGGTATAGTTTTGTAAGGATGTCAGTGATAATGATTACACAGTGTAAACATTAATCTTTTTATCTGGATATTTTCACCACTCTTGATTATATCATCATCAATAAGCTTTTTATTTCATATATAGCCTAACAAACAGACATATGGTCTTTTTGATGGTTGTTATAGATGCTCATGGACATTTGCAACATCCAAGGAGTGACCAATGTGTTACCGATTTGGAGGAGATCCCTCTTAGCGCCTCTCTTGAATCTTTGACAGCTCTCTTTGCGCTTTTATCATTAATTCATTGTTGGATACTGGTCTCTCAGAATGAGAAGAGTTATGTGTGTATTTGGATGAAAATGTTAAAAATCGGTAATCTTTTTTTTATACTCACTAGGCTAGCTTTTGGCCACAGTCTTGCCTGATGGAAAGCAACGATGTGGCCTATGATGTAGCAAAACCATGAAGAATATCGCTTCGTTTTGGTTAGCGGAACGTCTACCAGAAATAGATAGAAGCCCGCCGTACGTCTGGACGTCCGATGGTAAAAAGGAGCTGCAGGTACCAGATCATGGAGCTGCAGTGCACACT
>DWMG01005027.1:0-10490 GCA_018244855.1 Elbella merops | reverse complement strand
GCAGACATTACTTCTAATAGTAGACAGGGAGCAATAATCACTATTGCATCTATAGCAAAATAGTTACAAGCTAAAACTCTCAGCTACCCTTATATTTTCTTTTCATAATGTTAAGGTGCAAGTATGTCTTTAATGTGATCATTATTTCATTTTCAGACAAATGCCAGCTCGGTCGCTGTGCCCTACTCCAATCCCATCAGCACCAGTCCCACAGAGATCCAATGGGCTGCTGTCCAAAGCTCTAGACTATGTGTTGGGCTGGTGACATTTGTGGAACCTCTACTTTCAAGACCTTGGCATTTAATACCAATAGTCATTGTTAAACATGAATATTGAGCCAAAATATATTTTAAACTATTGTGGCTTGATAATAATTGCCCAGACCACTACCAATTAGCTAATAAATTAAACACCACTTGTAATGGTAAGAATTATGAGTTAAACCTGATTTAATAATTAATTAAATAGTTTCTGTCAAATGTAAATAGAATTCTATGATTTTTGAAGAAGAGTGGGGACATAATCATGAAATAAATGTATTTTCTTAAATTATCGTTTATTTCTATTTTATATATAAAAACTTAACACTACAATGATTTAATGTCATAATAGACAACATGTACAAAATATATGTGCTTTTTTTAATGAAATCAATGTATTAATATAGTGTTTCAGTGCAGTCATCCAATTGTAACATAACATGCAACAGACAGTTTCTATTAGAACACTATATAAAAAAAAACGTAACATTGCGAACTGTCGAAAAGGCAGTCAAAGGAGTGCAGTAGATTCCCATGTTTCACCAGTTACATTTGTGTCCAATAGAATAGGTGGTGAGCCTATTGCGATACACAAGGCACAAATCCAGACTCAGAGTCACTAATAGAAATTCTAAAATAGAAAAATCCAATAGTACTCGACCTGGGATTTGAACCCAGGACTTGACCAATGAGGCGGTCAATGAATGATATATATTTAGTTTATATAACAAGACAAACAAAAGTTGAGAAGTATTATTGAGAAATAAATTTTAAAATTATTTCACTTGACTACAAAGTTCGTTCACATGCAATATTGTATTATAAATTATCATAGACAGTAATGAATAAATAAGGCAACTTTAAACATAAAACACTGTTTCATTTGTTGATTTTCAATGCTGTATCAGTCTCACTGATGTACATAATACAAACAGCAATGTGTTAGGAGGTTGGTTTTCTATTTATTTGGGCTTTTACACATATAGCTTGTGGTCACAACTGGACTTGAGGAGAATTTTAACTATTCATTTAGATGTAGATGTTTAAGCATACTATATACACAATAATTATCAATATATGTTGAAAAAACTCATCAATGAATTATGAATATACCTGTGGACCAAGGCTGATGATGGATATGTTCAAGAAAACATTGCAGATTGGATTGAGATTGGATTGGAGGTTTTAATGGACAATTTAAGTATTCATCATTGAAAACTAAATAATACAAAATCTTTCAATACATTATACTATGGTGTTTGAACTAAATAATTATTAATGAAACATGCTCAATACGTGAACATATGAAATACCTTATGTAAGAATGATTGTCGTACTGCCTTCCTGCCTGCCTAGGGCAGCTTTTGTTCATAATGTACTATATTCCAGTTTGCAGGATGTTAGCAAAAACATTAACAATGTGATATTTTACTTCATTCCCAAAATAAGCAACTAATTTCGATAAATTTTACATATAAAGGTATCTACAGACTGCAGTAACTACTTAACAGTCATCACATAAATACTGTATAATATCTCTATAATTATAGAGCTATTGTGATAATTCCAAAACAAATAATTACAAATGGCTTACTATTTATTTACCTATATCATTGATGAAATGATGCTTGCATCTTACATGTTCTTTATTTGAACACTTAAAAACATAACACCAGGCACAAACATATTAAAACAATACACCAGAAGTATGA
This sequence comes from Elbella merops, assembly GCA_018244855.1. Classification (NCBI taxonomy): domain Eukaryota; kingdom Metazoa; phylum Arthropoda; class Insecta; order Lepidoptera; family Hesperiidae; genus Elbella; species Elbella merops. The sequence goes on along the minus strand of DWMG01005027.1, from coordinate 8,518 downwards.
TAGTTTCGTTAATCCGATATTTTACAAATGTTCCATGAAGACTTAAATGAAATGTAATTTACAAGTAATTTATATTTTCGTCTAGTTAATTCATCATCATCTCAAATATACATTTGTGTTTTCCACTAAAAATCATATATATTATCATGTGATATTTGGCCAAATAACATGGATTTCATTTATACATATACATAGTTTCACACATGAACAAGTCCTTCAACACTTCTTTTTTTGTATAAATTAGGAAAATTAGTCATTACAAAAAAGGAACAGCAAGACAAAATGTATTTTGTTCTTATCATGGTACAATACAGAAGGGAAAGAAATTAGATTTGATTGTTATACAGGAAAAGCATTCAGATTTTTTTTTATCTTGAAGAATATTTCTTAATGTGTCTGAATATAATTTCTGTTAGGTCACAAATTAAAATGCCACAGGGGTTATACAGGTCAATTGAAGATCTAAAATATTAAATCTACATTAACTACAGAAATTTCTTATCCTACAATTCACTTTGGCTGTTCTATTATAGCATTTGCAAGGTCTGTCATCTTTGGATACTTGACATTATGTTTGTCTAGCTCACTCTGTGACCACAGGATCATGCGAAGAAGGCTGCACAGTTTCGGGTTGGTATATTCCTGGTTTTCCATTTTCAGTATTGCTGCATTTAATTCACTAGCAATCTGTGTGTTAGTGTAAAGGAGTTTATCTTAAAATCAAACGTGAATATACATAAATATGCAAACTGCATAAAAATCATTGGAGATTTATTAATTACAAAAATAATATGTAACATGATAAAAGCTACACTATATGCCTGTTTATACATACACAGACGCACGTATGCACACACGCACCCACACACATACACACATATACACACAAAACGTAACATCACGCCTGTAATCGCCGAAGGGGTAGGCAGAGCAGTGTAGTACACTCCCCATTTTACCAGTTATGTTTACATGCCATGAAATAGGTGGTGAACCTATTGCCGTACACCGGGCATAGATCCAGAACTCGCTACCAGAAATTTTAAATTAGAAAAAACCAATAGTACCCAGCCCAGGATTTGAACCCGCGAACCTGATCGGTAGTAATGTTTGCAACCACTGGATCAACAAGGCAGTCTGAATTTAATATGGCCTAGTTATATTACCTTTTGACTATGCGACGGCAATAACAAGTCAGCGAAAGGAGATGCATGTGGGTCTGGAAAGGCTAGAAGGGCAAGTGACCGTTCCAGTTCAGTTAGGGCATTACGGTCATTGGCACCAGCCTCTGCCAGTGTTGCACTGGCAAAAGCTAGTGCCTCCTCCGCTCTGCCAGCTCGAATCAACTCAAGGAGTTGCAATTGCTGGAAAAAATGTAAACACTGAATAAGGCATTTAATTAACGGAAATTATATAATATTATATTTTTTTATTAAACATTTAGGTTACAAATTATTAAATAATATATTTTCTGTTTTCTAACTAGTCAGATGGTCATGTTGACTGTGAATGCTGGACGAATAGTTCACAGAGCATGTTTTTAAAAGTAAAATTATTTGTAGAAAATCAAGTTCTATGGTGTACTACTACTAATGTGATGGTAGTAGGCTGATGATGATTAAAACTATTTTACTACTATTTATACTTTTTTAAACATCATAGTATCCATTTCAAATACTTATTGAAACAATAAGCCATACATCTTTTCATAATAGTATTCATCATTTAAGGGCAAATTTTAGGATTTAATATATGTAAATACAGCTCTGAGAGGGAGGCCTGCAGAAAAATACAGCTTGGCTGGGCAGCATATAAGAAACTTCATCAGGTCTTTTCTTCACCGCTACCAAAAAGCCTGAAGATGAAAGTCTTCAATGAGTGTGTCCTACCTGTTATGACATACAGAGCCGAGATGTGGACACTCATGGTGCAACTGGTCCATCAATTTAAGATTGCTCAGTGAGCTATGGAGAGGGCTATGCTCGGTGTCTCTCTGAAGTATCGCATCAGAATTTAGGCGATCCGACAGAGAACTAAAGTAATCACCATAGCCCAAAGGATTAGCAAGCTGAAGCGGCAGTGGGCTAATTACATCTGTCGCAGAGCCGATAGCCGTTGGAGCAGACGTCTTCTGGAGTGGAGACAGTGACTTGGCAAACATAGTGTAGGATGTCCTCCAGCTAGATGGAGTGACGATATATGCAAAGTCGCTGGCAGTGGTTGGATGCGAAGAGCTGAAGATCGACCTCAGTGGCGTGCTATTGGAGAGGCCTGTGTCCAACAGTGGAGGGGAGTAGGCTGATAATGATGATGTAAATACAAAATATCTGAATATTCTTGTTACATATAATTATATATGGTATGATAAGTATTTATTTTTTAAATCACTTACCTGCAAGTGAAAATACAGGTATCTATCATTGTCCAATAATTCAGGATGCAGGGCATTGACCATGGCAATGGCATCTGGTATGCGGCCACTTTGGACTGCTTCACGGATCATTATCCTCTCGTCCAGGGAGCTGCATAGAGCTGGCTCTTGTAGTCCAGCCTCTTGTTGGAATTTAAGAGCAGCTTCTTTAAAGCCCTCTACAAAATTCAATTTAAAAAATTAGACATGCATAAACTTTATTTACGCTATCTTCAAAAAACGTATGTGTATAGGGCGTCATCAAACATACATTAAGGACTGGTGTTATAACCAACAATAATTTGATATCAGGCATTATTTTATATCCATTATCAGGCACTATATTTGCAGAGACTATATTTAAAAAAGGGATTTTAATGCGATTAAACAAAGTAACGTAGTTGTGAAATATGCAGCATTACAAATATACAAAATTAACAAGATTTCCAATCTGTTATGAGGTATGAGTTGTTTGTTTGGGGTATTTGTAATGTGTGTTGTTTTTTAGGCAAACATCTTATAAATTTTAAATTCTCGAAAAGAAAAATAGATATAGTTTACCTGTTACTAGGTAATTCATTATTAACATATTCATGTCAGTCCTCGAAATCTGCAATTCGTCGGATTTGTTTCGGTTGTAATACTTTCGTCCTTCTTTTTCTGTTCCATTGTTGGTGTTGTTTTCCGTGCTCATTTTAAGGATTTAGCAATATTTCCAGAATAAAGGAACTGTCTCTTGATAGATACAAGATTTCCAGTTATAAGGCTATTATTATGGCACTACCATAGACCATTGCTTGTAGTAATGACAAACGTTTACGTCAATCTGGCAGTGAAGGTTATACTTAGGGCCAAATACGTGTTGCCACTTCACATTTGTAAAACGTTTTTGTATCTTTACCACTCTAAAAGCGGAATATGTATTTATTTTTCCTATATGACCCGTAAATAAATTAAATAAATTGAATAATTTATATTCTCATTCAAGTTACCATATAAATTGATAGAATACACAAACTCGTTAAATGTAATTATGTCTCGTTAGCAAAATAAATCTTGGTTGTACAACTTCTTTAAAGCCGACCGCTTAACTGGCGTATCGCCTGCGGGGTAATAGGGGAGCGGGCTGAGATGTTACCGGGTGGGTGAGAGGGGCGCGCGGAGTAGAGAACCACGTCAAGCGCGGCAGTGCGCTGTCAGGCCTGTCAGTGCTCGCAGCGCGTGGTTGATATTTTTGTTGGGGACGCTTTGACATTGACATACAAGGTAAAAACTTACCAAGATTTATCTCAAGATGAATCGCTCTACGTGTATTGCGAAAAATAATAACAAGCAAGCTAAACAAATAGCAAACAAAGTATATTCCTTTTTTAAAGCGAGAAAACAAAATCATAGTTCTACGGAGTATCTTCAAGGCGTAAACTTAAACAAACTTGTTGCTGAAGCAACTGGACTTTCAGTGACTACCATAAGTAAAATAATAAAAGAAGGAAATGAACAGAAAGATGATAATAGTCATGTAAATTTTAAATCTCCATCAAAAATAGTGATGAATAGTTCTAGTCCTACATAACTTTTATCTGTGGTTAAATATTTCGTTAAAGAAATTATTGTTATTTTATTATATCGTACCTTAGAGCTATTATTAAAGTAATTGTAAAATTTAAAAAGTTTATTTGTTTTTCATAAAAATACAGATATAAATTATATTTTGTACTTTTCTAACAATCTATCTCGAGATAACTCTTTGGATTATTGAGTCCGTGTGTAGCGTTACCCGCCCCGCTCCCCCGCCTTACTCCGCAGGCGATACGCCAGACAAGCGGTCGGCCTCTAAGTATGATACTGTGTTATATACATATTACATGGCTAGGCAGAACTTTACGTTACCTAAAAAACTACTATTTTTAATAATCTATATAACTTTGAATATAAAAATAACTCTAACACTATAGTTACGAATAGATATTCCACATTGATGTAATAATAAAACATAATTCAAATCATACAGCCAGTGTACGTATAAAAATGTAATAATTTGAAGAAATTTCTAGCACATTAGTAAAAAGAAGGATAGAGCAAATGTGATAGTATGTTTATTACATGCTTTGATTTATGACAGAATCATCATCATCATCAGCCTACTTATCAGTCTATTTCAGTCCGCCGCTGAACATAGGCCTCCCTCAATGAGCGCCATCGCGCCTTGTCCTCGGTTTGTCGCATTTAGCATCTGCCTGCAGCCTTTCGCTTAAAGACATCCCATCAGCGAGGGCGTCCTAAGCTACGTTTGCCGAGCCCCGGTCCGTATTCCAGATTCCCAGTCCGCCTACTCCACCAGTTGTCGGTTCTTCGACAGATATGCCCAGCCCATTGCCACTTCAGCAAGCTAATCCTTTGAGCTGTTGCTGATCTTGGTTCTCTATCGGATAATATCATTTCTGATCCTAGCATTATCTCTCGACTCCGAGTATAGCTCGCTGAGCGACTGAATTGGTGGACTGAGCGCACTCCGTACGTCATTATTGGTAGGTCGCACTGGTAATTTAAGATTTTCCAATAGAGAACTTAAACGTAATACTACACCCGACACGGTAAACGGAGTGTTGTACACTCCCTTGTTTCACCAGTTACTTCCCGTATGGCCGTTTGTAGTCAGGTCACCAAGTGCCAATTCAGCGCAATATCGAGCGTTATAACCACTCTACCAATGATGCAGTCAATAATCAATTATAGTATATAATTATATATATATATTTAGTATATATATATTGAGCAGAAGATCGAGCTCAGTGGCGTGCCATTTGAGAGGCCTATGTCCAGCAGTAGACGATGACAGGCTGATAGGGTGTGATTTTTTAGTAGTGGTTCGGAGTCTGGATACGTGCCCAATGCATGGCAATAGGTTCACCACCTATTCCATAGTGGGACGTAAATGTAACCGGTGAAACATGGGAGTGTACTGCATTCCTCTGCCTACCACTTCGGGGATTACAGGCGTGAAGTTACATAGTTTATATACAATAGATATTTTTTTAATTTTCCATTTTTGCAAGGACTACAGCAGTGAAATTACCAACCATATTGTGCAAATATGTAATCATATGGCATTGTGACAACCAAAATAGATGTATTTTGAGTGGTCACAGAGTATGTTTTTTTTTTATTAAAGAAATCTGCATATTGCTTGTTTAAAAGAGAGTAAGGTTAAGTTGTAAAAACTTACATATAACGACTAGGGTACTAATCCCTTGCCAAGTATTATAAATGAAAAAGCAAATGTTGTGTTTAGCTAGTTTATTTTCAGTTCTTAAACGCCAGTAACCTACTAATAATGAGCTGATAATACAATTTAAAAAAGAGCTATCCTAAAGTTTATTGAATAATTCTTGGTAACAAATTAAAATCTTGTTTTGTATTCAATAAAAAGTACTAACTAAACAATATAAAACGAATTCCCAATAGTGCTAGTACAATGCATTTCTCTTAGGACTACATTGAAATAGTAGTCCTATTACAATAGAGGAGAAAAATGACTTAAAATATTAAATAAAGCTAATTAACATCATCTAGAAAGCCTTTATGTATCAGTGAGTAATTTTGAGAGATAATTATTATATAACAAACATAGCCATTGGATAAATACAATTTGCGATGTGGAAGAAATGTACCAAAATCATCTGATACAAAAGAGGCCAAAATATTGTCATAGGAAATTTTGTGCTGTGCAGAACACAGTACAAAGCAATTAAATATAATTTTTAAACTAGAACTATATTTCGATAACTCTAAAAGTAAATTAAATGTAATTATATCAAATAATCATTATGGCTAACTAATTAGCAAATAACACATGACAATGATTTCTTAACAGGCACTCGGTGTGAACTTATTATTGTGTTAGATATCAATAATTATAATAAACTAGTCGTCTACAAGTTCCATAGCGTCGTTTTAGTCTTAGTGAATATACAAAAAAAAATCGGTCAACAATTGGCATAACTATCCACCTGTGTGTGAATAAATTTCTAACAAACCCGTTTTTCGAAATTCTTGTCAAGGCGAAACTCCACCAAGTCTCGTCCAACGTCGTCTTCTCTCAGCCAAATGAAAGATCCTCAGTCTATGAACACAATTATGCAGCGAACCTTATCTAAAGCATTATAAGCTAATTTATGTTTATGTGGCATGAACAATGCCGTGGAACCCAACCGCACCAATATTGCGATCTCGAAAATAACTAATCTGTTTATAGTATACATGATTAAGTGAAAGCGCAACCAAACAACCGTATTAAACATCGTAATACTGCAACAACTCCTCTAGCTGGCTACATAGTATCTACCACAATATTAATCACAGTTAAGTTCCACAGGCAATCACAACGTCTTCTGTCTTCTTGATTCTTTAGGATACTCTACAACTCCCGCATATAATATTCACATTATACCAAAATATGTTTGTCTTGATATAATTGCAGCTTTGCACTGCAATTCCAACTCCTTTGTTATTAGGACAGATCTGGAACAAAGAAGGTTTTTTATAAGAAACAATAAAGGCAGTCTTTGTTCTTAATATCAAACTATATATATTTAGTCAGTATTCAAATTGAGATAAAATACACTGCCAAGATTTTTAACTTCCCTACTCAATTTGACATTGGTTTTCTAATATTAATTTGTAATGAAGGTTTAAAAATAACATGCTTTTATAAAAAAAACTTATTGCACTACTATTCTAGTGAATCTCGTTTTCAAATAAATCAGGTTAAAATTTTAGATGTGTTATGGAAAATATAAGTATTTTCAGTAGTTTTGTGTAACTGTAAGACAGTTGAGTTTTTAAGTTTGCAACAGTTTCAGCCACTAAGTGTTTTCTATAGAGAGGATTATAAAGGACTAATCATAACATATTATTATAATTAAATAATAATAAAATCATATTAGTGTAAATTCCTAATAGTTACCATATTATACTCCCGGTTTCTCTCTTTATAAATAGCAACATTGTATACCTATCTAAGGGCCCTGACTTGCCTTAGCAATTCAGATCATTATTATGTCATTTGAATGTAACATTCAACATTATCTAAAATGAATAAATTTAACTTATTTATTTAAACTTTTGTAGCACCTTAAACTAAGGGATACAAGGGCATACTTAATGCCTAATGGCATATTATTATCATAATGTATCAAACTCACAGCTGGGTACTAGGTCTTGGTGCATGTGGTGCTCGGCGTCCATACCGAGCGGCATGCACGTAGAGGGCGGAGGCCGGCGCTGCACCTGATATCAAAAAGACATATATCAAAATTAAATGTTTATAGAAAACGACTGATGAAATTTCAAGCATTTCAGGTCTGTACGGATAGAGATATTTGGAATTCTGTGTTGTTCTCTATCTCATACGGAACTTAGCGTTATGTGATATAGTAGTAAGTAAAAGGTTGGGTACGGTTACCTGGTCCAGATTGAAGCGCACGAAAGCCTCGTACTGCTCGGCCAGCTTAGTGTTGAGCGCGGAGTCGTACTCGGCGCGCAGAGCCTCCTCCTGATCGCGCAGCATGCGCTCGCAGATCATGCGCACCTGGCCAATACATCATGATTTACATTAAAGACAAGAATGAATTTAAGCTCCACCTGTCTTACCCTTCCACGTGTCTTTCGTATTTAAAGTCGTGAGAAATGTTTTCGTCGGGGTCCGGGACATTTAGTTGTGCCTAGGTAAGCCGCGCTGTCTCTGTAGCTCAGGACCATAATACGAGTTACTGTATCTCTCGTGTCTGTTGTAAGAGTTGATTAAAAACAGGCTTAAAGGGTTTCGAGAAAATATACGCACTTTGTAGGCTGTGCTAAAGTACGATGCACCACGGGCAGACGAGGTTGGCCTCAATTTCTAAGGTGGGGCTTGGAACCCCTTATATCATTAGAATACACATTGCCCTTATAACATTCAGCAATTACGCTTTATTATAGGAACAAAATAAAGTCAAATTAACAAATCTTTATTGCAAGTTTTAGAGTTGCGAGTTTTTTATTGCAAGAGGATTTGATTAGTCCGTCTGAACATTTAATCATATGCCAACGTTAAATTTAAAAAAATCATTA
>DWMG01005026.1:0-10490 GCA_018244855.1 Elbella merops | reverse complement strand
TGCATGTTGGCCATAAATATTATACATGTAACCTCAAGCCTCAACAGTAACCACGCCTCTGTGACCAGCCTCCAAATCTATTATAGACTTGTATGGACAACAGCGACCATTTGAGGCTGCTGTATGAACAGTAGCTATTATCGTCACTTAAAATGTTTGTAACATGTGGACTGATTGAAGATTTTGTATTATTATCCTACGTTTAATTTTTTTATTTCAACATTATTTCGACCGACACTTTACCTGTGGCAAAATAATTCAAGACAAGGCCGCTCAAATGTATAAATAAATGCAATTTTTAACGAAAAAATAAACAAAAAAAACGAGGATTATTGCAGCATGATTATAATATACCGGATTAACTCACGTGAGTTTTTTCGGGAAGGCCCGACTAGTTTCGGACCTATAGGAAGTCCTTCCTCATGAGCTCCTTCCTCATGGTCTCCGCCGCGACCTCGCTGCAAAAGCCGGGAGCTCATGAGGAAGGACCTCGTACAAGTCCGATTCTAGTCGGGTCATCCCAAAAAAACTCGCGTGAGTTAAGCCGGTGGTACATTATACATATTACATACATATCTTCACGCCAGGTCCATTATAATCATTGCGGTACATTATAATCATGTGTATAAACACTCACGAAACATTTAATAGTAAAATTATTGCAACATCCCTTAAAGGATAGGCAAATTGCACTAAGTGTCTAATATTTGTATCCTCACAGACCTGCCGTGCTTCTTCTACGTTCATCACTCTCTTCATTCAAGCATGCCAGGTTCCTTTATTTTCTATATATGAAGGACGTACCAACTTCTCCATGATCGCCATCTGTCTCTCGTCCACATCAGACGCTGGTTCTTCCAGTGTTAGGGTCGGTTCAGTATCGACGTGGTTCTGTTCCATACTGTCCTCGTTGTAGAAGGGCTCCTCCATAAAATGAGATTCCACCTTCACTATGTTACTGCTTTCTGATAACATTAAACTAAATTATTAGAATACTAATGAAGAAATGACAAGAGCACACAGCGGGAGTAGATATTGGATGGCAAGAGAACTGTTTTACAAACTACTTCAAAGTAATAATCAGCCTTTGGATGTACACTGCTGGACATAGGTGTCCCCTAATCAGCGCCACTCCGTCTGGTCCTGGGCCTTCTGAATCAAGCAACATTCTGCTGTCTCCTTGGCAAGGCAGAAGAGGGCAGGATAAAGAAGAGTTCAATGAAAGAGGCCATAGTGTAACAGACATTAGGTACCAAATAAAGCTCAACAAAATAAAACTAATGATTATGTCTAGAATGTTCTTACTATTCTTATCATTAGCCAGGAAAAGATCCCAGATTTTCTTCTCGATACTCGAACACAAGATGTTGCTGTCCCCTCCACAGGACTGAACTTTCGATCGCACTGTTGATTTTTTATCCGCCCAATACTAAAATACAAAATAGTTGAATAAGTTAGAAGTATGAGACATCCATTACTCTGAGGGTCCCTTAAAATGACGGACGACGAAAGCAGAGCAGATTTAGATGGCATTTAAAATAAAAAACAAAACATCACGCCTGTAATCCCCGAAGCGCTAGGCAGAGAAGTATAGTATACTCCCACATTTCACTAGCTACGTTTAAGTCCCATAAAATAGGTGATAAAGGTGATGCCCATTCACATACACTGGGCACAGATCCAGACTCTGAGTGACTACTAGAAAATCCAAATTAGAAAGATCCAATAGTACCCGACCCAGGATTTGAACCCAGGACTTACCGATTGGCAGGCGCAATTGCAACCACTTGAGGAAAGTGGGGCAGTCAAATTTGTATAAGTGAACTAGCATATTTTAATAAAGTCTACTTTTACAACTGAATTGTTTTATGATGATGGTCAAGCATCCTCCAGGCATTAAATATTGTAAATGTAAAAATACACTTTATTGCAATGATTTAAAATATAAAATATGATCAAAACCTGCTGTGCTCTGCTCTTCAAATCAGATCTATTTGAAATCTATTGTTAAAGTTTTATAATAAACCTTGTAAATCATTACAATCATTTACTTACTACAGTATTCATTACATTATATCATTATGTGTAGTTTGATTTCTTTATTTACAATAATTACATCCTTACTTTTATTTATATCAAATCCTATTTAAATAATCCCTACCTTTATCCAAGATTTCATTGGCCTAGTAGGCCCTGTTATATTGTTGACTATTCTGGTAAGTTTCAGCCAGAGCTTCTTACTTTCATCCCTCCCCTCCAAACCTCGCAGCTGTCCAAGTGCCAGCACTGGGTGTTTTTCCATAAAGTCCACTATAGCGATGACTTGCTCTAAGCTTGGGCGAGGCTGAAAGTGATTATTATGAAACATTTTTTTTACAAATTTCATTCATTTCCCATGCTCTGTACCACACCACATACAGAAACTGGTGTGATGTTATAATATTAATAATAAAACGTTTCCTAGCCCTGTTTGAAACAAATGTGTGCAGACACTTTCTAAGCAATTGTGCTACATCCCAGAATATCTCACTTATTAAAAGGGGAATTTGCAAACAAAAAACAAGAAAAACAAAACATAATTTCTCCCATAAACACTGAATATTTCAATTCTTTGGTTGAATATTTCAATTATATTGCTGAAGTGTACATAGTTGTGATGAGGGTGTGGATTGCTTCAGTAAATGGTGATTTTGGACTTTGGATCAAATAATTCTGGTACACTGGTACCTTTAGTAAGGTACTCCACAGTACAGTAGGGCTAAAGCCACACCATGCGGTAACGGTGCAACTATTTCGAGCTATAGGGTGCTACACAGGCGTTGCGGCACCACAGTACAACGCTGTTTACCACGGTGCGGGATTATCCCTCCCCGCTTCGTCTCGCAGGTCGCAAGTCCGGCGCGCTTGCGGTGCGACGCCGGACGGCGGCGCAACGCATAGTGTGACATGGTATAGTAATTTGACGGACGGAAGACGTTGCGGCACCGCTCCGGTGCCACACCGCACCGTTACCGCATCGTGTGGCCGCGCTCTAAGGTACTGGATTGTTACTGCACTAACACTTTCACAGATCTTTTGTTTGTGATCTACAGTAGTGTTTGTATTTAAAAAACCTATTAGTTGTGAACAATAACAGTAGTCTAAATATACCCTTGCTGAAGAAGGTCAAACTATAACCACATCCAATTTCATTAAAATATGTTTATTAATTTAGCCAAGAAAATGCAATAAAAAGACAGATACATTCCCATTTATAGAATTTGAAGGGTAGGTATCCTACAAACAAATAAACAACTTTTAAGTAAATCATGTGAATATTTAATAAACTACTAAGTATTTTAAAATATGGAAAACAGTTTAGAGGTAGCAATTATTCAGTATTTCAATTATTTTAATGATGGAAATTTCATCACTGTACTTAAGTTTTGCTGCTATTAGCTGGAAGTGTAAACCATAATATTATTATTATTGTTATCACCATATACATCATCATCAAAATCATGAACAAAACCTAAGTTCTCAATGTTGAACTATTTTAAACAATGTATCCCGAAGGTGCTTAATTTATGTATGAAACCAGAGTTATGGTATGTAACTTTTATTTCTTTATTTTTGTATTTTCCTCCAGTACGAAGGTGGTGCCATTTTTCCAACCATACCTTTCCAACCAGCTTTATTAGTGGAAGAGCAATGTAGTTTTTCTATACATTCCTTCCCAACTACCCACCTGTACAATATAGTTTTTCTCCCAGTTTTCAAATTAATTGATTGTAATATCAATTTATCAATCATTTATTTCCAAAAAAAAATTAATAATGCTGTTATCATAAAAGTAAGCAAAACATTGGAACCAGAGTTAGTAGACCATTACAATTATCATATTTCTATTTCTTTTGTTTATATTCATATTAGCGTATTGATAGCTCCAATTTCAAACTCAAAAACTTGATTCTTATGTTCTGAAGAACATTTTCTACTTTAAAAACAATTATAAGCATATTTTACTCGACAGTAAAACATTAGTGTCGCTTACTTATTAAAAAAAGGTGAAATTCGAGCAACTAATTTTTAATAAAGCGTGTAAAAAGTGATTTGTTTAAAGTTTTATATACCTAAATAAACAATACTACCTCAAAGTTCTCACTCTCACTACTCTTACAAACATTCGAGTTCACAGATTTATCATTCGAGAATCCATAATGAAAATATGTCGAATATATCTAGTAAAAACGTCAACTTACCGCTATCGAACGATCTGTCATTTTTATTATCACAAAATGAATTTGCTAAAGGTTATTGAAAGTCCATTAAATCACTTTAATTATATTGTACACTTATATGTTTGCATAATAACAAAATATTTGCATTAGTACTAATACGGTTGTTTTATATTATGAGGAATTCGCTCGATAACAAAGACACGATAACCATTGGTTGGGGAATACTACCATAGATAAAAGATAAAGCCACAAATTTTTAGAAATTTGCAGCCGAGATATTCGTGAATATTTCGTGTTCACTTCTATTTCTTCCATAATATTAAATAGTGTATGATTAAAAAAATATCTATACAAAAAATTTTAAAAATCTGCGACTTCCTTAATAAACATAAATTTCGATTATTTGCATGACGAAATAGCCTGCTTATTCTAAATGTTTACCCTACATTATCTAATGATTAAATGTTTTTGTTGTAGTTTTGCATTATATAACTAAATATACTCTGATCAACTTTTCGAAAAATGTTTACCCACATATGAAAAAATGCTTAGGTAGTCATTTTTATCATTGAAACGAAAACTTCTCAAAATCTACGTTTAGGATAAGATTGTTGTTTAACTTTTACATAATAATAACTAATAATTTAAAATTATTCCTGGTTTTAAAATAATGATAATCTTAGTCAGATAGAAAGGAGTGCTTTAAAATAAAAACTACTGTCAGTGAGACAACGCAAAGTTATTCTGAGATAGAAGGTACTCTAATTTAAATAACAAATTGATCAAGTGAGCTATTATCAAGAATTAAGTTTTAGACGATTTTTTCTACATTATATGTGAAATTGTAACGACACATGTTTTTCCTAAGTTATAACTTGTTCGTATTGAGATAAAGTCGTGATGAATAAGTTACATGATAATGTTATAAACACTACATCGGTTGGAAGGAGATATAATCAAATGTGACGCGCATCAAAGATAATGCCGACAAGATGAAGCTTTCATCGTTGTTTTTTATCATTATAATTACCATCGCGGACGAAGTGTCCGCGCAAAATGAGAACTGCACGAAATCTAGCAACCGGTGCGGCAACAAACTCAACTTGCGCAAACTTTCAGATTCCATGGCGAATAAATTCAAAGAAATCGTTGTCGATGAGCTTGGAAGCGAGTATACAACACATTACGAAGTGCGAACTGCGTACAAAGTGAGCAGATATTTGAGTTCCGACAGCAACATTATAACAAGTATAGTGGACAAGTTGAACTTCAAACTCTCAGCAGCTATCAACATTCTGCTAGAAATGAACACTTCCACGCGCAACAACAACACTCCGTCCTATACGCATCCGTGTCCCTTTAACTCTATTCGTAAGACTGTAGTTATAAAAAGTGCTGACATATATGACAATTTACCATCAGTACAATCAAAATCAAAGATGTTAGATCGCTTCAAAGATTTGAAAGTCAAGAGACAGTACTATTTGTCCCACATGGACTACGCCACTGATAAAGATTGCACAGCAATGCCTCATTCAAATTTGAGGTACTTATATCATAAAATAATTCATCCAGATCCAAAACTGCTTGTTTTCATAATCGACAATAGTATAAAGCAAGAATCGTTACAACATGTGATAAGTATTGTTAAAGAAATAGCGAACACTTTGCAGAGTACAGATATGATTGCATTAAAAATAACAAACATGACAGATTTCGTAAAATTTGAAAATTTGTGTAACAATGATGGTGTATCTAATTTGGGAAATGCTACAGATAACAATAAAATGCTACTAAGAGAATACCTGGCATCTTTAGAAGCAACTACAAGTAATAATTTATCCCCAGCCATGATACATAATGAGCTCAAAAGCCTGCTCCAAGAGAGGAACATACCTAAACAAGAACTATTTATATTTTTTACAGACACAAAGGTACTGAAGAATGATTCATTGCTAAAAATATTCCCACACTCACCAAGCTCTAGGCACTTTGTGAAGTTTTCAATTGGAATGATAAATGATAATCAAGTTGATAGAAACAGTTCACTAGGAATTTTGAGCTTTGATAAATGGCATAATCATTCAAATGAGCACTCTGTAATGAAACTTCATTTGAATGATAGTGGTGTGGTTGGGCAAGTAGCATCAGCATTTATTTCTTTACTCCCAAGTAAATATGAGACAAAAATAAAGATTGTGAGTCCAATATGGGAGGCTACTGAACGAGACTTCATGGTACCCCTTGTGTATCCAACTTCCAATGGCATATTGGGTTTGGATTTGTACTGGTCAGACCTTGCAGAAGATATTATTTATTTCAAAAGCACAAGTCATCAGAAGCGAGCCTTTGTCATGGATTTCTCTGGTAAGATTCTCATGCACACCTTCTTTCCGAGGCCAGAGTTAGCAACAGAAAAAATTAAATTTACCGACATAGAGCTGATTGAAACTTTCAGCTTTATTAAAACTGTCAAGGAGGACATGTTATTAAAAGATACAGGTAATCTTACAATGTATGATAAAAATTCTACTAAGTCTATTACTTATTCTTGGAAATGGGTTCAAAACTTGTATGTAGTTTGTATTGTGTCTGAGTTGGTGGATAAAAGCGTAGTTAATAAAACTAATATATTCTTTACAAGAAGCAGCAAGGAGATACTGTTTCATAGACTTGATCTCTTTCCGCCTAAAACTGGAAAAATTTGTAGACATTTTAAACAGGTAGCTACTATCGATCAGGGCACTGTGTACTTAAGTCCGTCAAGTTTCCAATCGCCATTCACATATTTATATGACATGGGTGATGGACAAGAGGCCATCACTTATATGCAGAACTATTTAGCTTATCTTAGGAGTGTCGCTCATGGTCTTCTTTCTAACCCTGGTTTAAAGAATGAAATTCAACAAGATGTAGGATTCCTCAACGCTATATTATCATTTTACAAAAGACAACATTTGCATGGTGCATACTCAAAATATATAGTTCGAAGATATGCAGTTACTGAGAGTGGAGTACTTGTTATGTTCCCGGGGACAGTACTGGAATATGATTATGAGCCTGTAAAAAGGCCTTGGTATACTTATGCTCTAGAGAATCCTGATAAAATTATTCTAACCCCTCCAAATTTAGATGTTGGTGGTGCAGGCTATGTTGTTTCTATTTCTTATGCTGTCAAGAGTCCTTTTTATCCTACGATGGTTGTAGCCATGGATATTACTATGGGATTCTTGTATAAATTACTTATTGAAAGTATGCCCCTATGTGCCATGTCATATGTCAAGTGTTTCATTATGAATAATCGTGGTTATTTGGTTTCCCATCCTGGATTGATGGATCCGAATGGTTCTGGACCAATTGAGCAGCAGCATATTACACACAAGGAATCAATGATTGCAATTGATATGTTGAACCACAAAGGCTTTGTTACTAAAAGACTTTGTAGTAATGTTTTTGATAAGACCATTCAAAGATTTTATGAATTTAATATGTCTCTACCAAATGTACTTTCCAATGTAGTGTCTGGTGATCATTGTGTTCATTACTATATTGCAGTCATTCCTGGAACAAATGTTTTCATTGGGCTTGTCAATGCATCTTGTAGGGTTGATGCCTTTTGCCCATGCAGTATGGTAGATCGCCTATGTTTAAACTGCAATCGTATGGAGCAAACTGAATGTGAGTGTCCATGTGAGTGTAGCTCTGAAATGTATGAGTGCCCTAACTCAAATGTAACCAGAATGAATCAGGGCATTCCCTTATGTGGTATGTTGCCAGAAAACAACAATCATAAGTCACATTATTTTTTAAATTTCGCCGAGACTTTGCGATCGTGCTTTGATTTTCAATGTGAATCTTATGTCACACACTCGTCATGTTTAGGTATTTTGGGTTGCGAGTGGTGTCAAATTGATGAGGACGGTCGAACGCCATTATCTTCCTCTTTTTGTACATCACAGTCCACTTGTTTCAATGGTGTCTTAGGTGCTGTGACGCCGTATGGAGAGGGCACTTTCGGTCGAGTGAACAGAGATGCCTTAGTAAGCTACTCTGCAATTGGTCCAATTGCTGGTTGCATCGTTACTGTTAGCTTGGTTGTGGCTGTTGCAATATATTGTTATAAGCAAAATAGTACTTCTGCTAGTTGCCATAACTTATATGTTGATGGTCCAGCAGAAACATGGCATGATGCAGACGTCCAAATGAGCCATTTGCCATCCGATGACATGCATGACCAATCGGGTCAAGACAAATTGTTACCAGCGATGGAAATAGAAGCACCCATCTCTCCTTATCGTGTTATAACAGGATATAGGAGACCGCACACTGCCAATGGTTCCGATCAGGGTTATTCAACAATGACTCCTCACGAGGATTCAGAGGCCACAGGCTTCTCAGTGAATGATCCCATTGTGTTATCCGACGATACAAAATCTGATATCAGTTGCCCACTGCCGCCGAAAATTAAGCCAAGATTAAAAGCGGCAGATTTAAATATCACTGTTCTGCCATGTGGAAAAAATAGTATCATAGCGCCTGTAACAGTTCACAGACATATGGAAGCGTCATAAAGATGCTTAACCAAGTCTACCTCATATCCATGTTATGTAAATAGTAATAACTGAATTGTTAATTTGAATCATTGTGATATGTAATAATATAGCATACATTTAATTTCGCGAACATGTTTATTGTTTTATGTGGTAGCAAATTTAAAAAATAGGTATTTTGACATATGGTGCTTTGTGATTTTGTATACCTACTTTTATTATGTTTACTTTTATTAGTATTTTTAAAAGGGAAACGTGGAAATATTTTGCTCATCACATTGCTTTTTGATAACCACCTATTCGGTTCTTAGTGCAAGCATCCCGTGTAAGCTTAATAGAAATTCACCATACCGAATGAACGTGTCAGAATTGAACTACGGTGGAATTCTTCCATTGGCTACATTCTTTCTTTAATGTCTATAATAAAAATTGTATACGATATAGTGCCGTATTTCGAAATTTATATCAACACTTTTAACGTTGTAAAATGATAACCTTTAGGTAATTTAAATATGTGAGGGACTTAAATGGAATTCGTACCATAAGGGTAACATTTTTAAGGGTACCTATAGAAATATAATTTTTAAGCGTTTTTTTTTTATTTTCATGTAAGCAGGCGTTAGTAAATATCGGACAGTATTCTAAGCAAACTATAATAACTCAACAATGTGTATCAATACCTACCTATTTCTAGAGATTGACAGCTGACTAAACATTATTTCTTATATAACTTTCCTGTATTGCGTATTCCTATTATATATTTGTGCCTGCCATAGCCGAGAATGTATTTCTAATGTGAAAACTTAAGCTGTACAAAATACCTACGCTTTTTTACCTCAGTATTTATATGACATTGATAATCCTATATGATCTGTAATCAATACCTATTTAACATTGAGTGTACTTACTACGTCTATTTATATATGTATATACATTTTGAACTTATTAGTACATAAGTACTGTTATTGTTAAGTATCTCTGAGGCACATTATTTTAACAAATCCGGTTGCTATGGTATATTCAAGTTTTATTTTAGTTTTTTATTTTATTTTTCTATGCTCAAATTCCTCCGATTTAAAAAGGAGATACGCTCTTGTTTATCGTTGTGATTTCGTGTGTGCCGAAAAAGACAAGGTGTGATGACAATGTCAATATAATACAACATACGGTCAAAGATGCGATAGATGGCGCCGTCCTTTTTTTCCACTTGCGAATTGCTACTTGATCACACATATGTCACACTCACAAATGAGGTTCTAAATATTTCTATACTTAGTATATAATAAATCGTTCTAAAATGTCATCGTTGCGCATCTGTACATTTACAATAACCATTTCAACTTTTTTTAACGAACCATCAGGCCCAATTTAAAATATGGAATATTCTTTTTCCGTATAATGAGGTATATACGTTCAGACTTTGACTACGTTAACTATAGTTTTGTTAAAATGTGCCAGTGCCTCCTGTATTAAGCCATACGTAAACATATTTTAAGACTGAATTTTATTTAAGATTGCATTTACTTGATGTAATAAATAATTTTTATACAATTGATGTTTGATTTTTCTTTTGCATATTATATTTAAAACAGAATCTATGCAAATAAACATGTTCATAAGGAGATTCGATGTTGCCGATGGTGCCGACTCGGTGTTGGGCACTGGTCGGTCTAACATCTCCTGAGGATGCCCCGTGGAGGGGTGAAACACGTGTAGAGTA
>DWMG01005025.1:0-10491 GCA_018244855.1 Elbella merops | reverse complement strand
GGTTACATTTAGCATTCATAACTATACTTGTGTTAATACGTAAGAAACAATGTAACAACTGTTGGTGAACCAAATAAATAAAATGAAAATGAAAATGAAAATCACAGGGCAGTGAGAATGGAGATATTTGGCACTCCGTGCTCTCTGCCTACGCCGCAGGGTACCTGGCATGAAAACGTCTATGTATGTAACTTCGTAGCAAACGAAAATACGAAACTAACCACTATTAGTCTACTATAGAACTAATAAATTTCTCATCATCACATGATACTGTTAGATGTCCACTGCTGGATAAAATGACTAAAATTTCTCATACAGTTAAATTCTGTAATACAATGGTTTCAATTGTAAATGATTGTTATATAGGAGTTTATTTTATATAAGGTGTGCAACTCTTATCCACCCACTAGTAATCACCATCAGCCTCTGGATGTCCACAGCTAGTTATAAGTCTTCCCTGATCGGCACCACTCCTCTCCGTCCTGGGCCTTCCGAATCCAGCACCACTAGTATCGGGTGAAAACGTCGAAATTTTAAATTCTATATACCATCGTGTACTTTGATTGTAACATTGACATACTTACTCTATGTTCTCACTTAAACATTACATCCGTGGTCGCCCAAGATGACTTCTTTAACGAGTGCCTCATTAGTCAAATGGTAGCAAGCGCGACTGCTGAACGAGATGTCCTGGGTTCGATCCACGGATTGTTATTTTGGGATTTGGGGCTTTCTAAATTGAAATTCCTAGTAGTATCTCGGAGATCGAATTTGCCGCAAGTATACAACTACCGACTTACAGGGGTGTAAGGGGTTCTAATCATCATGTCAAGAGCCCAAGCCAACCTCACCTGCACGTGGTACACCCCGCTATAACAAACGAGGCTCTGGCGACCGGCTGATTGCGGTATAGCGCAGCTTAAATAGGTACGGCTAAATGCCCTGGCCGCCGACGGGCAGCAGCGTCGGCGGTGCGAAAAGCCGTGCCCTGCGATCTCCAACCCGCATGCCCAACGTAGAGATTACGGGCATAAACCCCCTTTTGAGGGAGGCCTATGTCCAGCAGTGGACTGAGATAGGCTGATGATGAATTTTAATGTATTCATTTATGACAACAATTAATCATGCATACATTATTAATGTACCAATTAATAAATAGTGTTATTATGCATAATTTAACACAATTGACCATGATTTTTTGTTTTATTAATTCAATTTGTTGTTTTATTTTTTTTATTATCTGTACGCCAATTATAGGCACAATAAGTGTACTGAAATCCCACACCTAATAATACCCATGTAAACCTTGAGGGAGTGGAATGGAACCATGAATGAAACCATGGAACCATGAGGCACGAAATAAGGGAACTATACTCGTACATAGTTACCTAGCGTTTATCTTTAAAAGAAATACCTGCAACCAGACATACACATGGTAAGAAAGATATGATTTTTATCGACATTAATCATCGTATTATTACGTCGAATTCAAAGATAGAAAAAATTTAATAGTTATTCCTTATCGACGAGCTGTAGGCGACCACTGTGGGCGGGTTACGATGGAAGGCCACAGTTTATTTCCTTCGCCATAATATATGCGTAACTATTATTGAGTAGGTAAAGAAAACACGTGTGAATCTGCTGTGTACTTCAGTGATGCGAAGTATCTCGGGTTTGATTTTAGAACGAAAAAATAATTAAACGATTAATTTAGTTATCTGTTATCAACAATGACAATGAGTGTGTATTTGCCTATATGTTTCTGTGCTTGTGTGTGCGTGTGCGCGCACGTGTGTGCGTATGTGACTGCGTATTGCCCCGAATTAATTTGATTTTTACCCAACAACAGCGAAGCCAAACGAAGGATTATTACAAATAAGGTCACGTACACACATATTTAGCTGTAATGGGTATTTATAAAACGTATTCTGACAAATCAATTAATAAATAAAGCTCTAACACGTAGCTAAATGTAACAGATATAAATAAGAGGTATGTATAAAAACTATTGAGATACATGAAATAAAAAAGCTCGCTTTATTTAAAACCTTATTCGGTATATAGTGGCGCGAGTCGGTCACGAAGGTTTATCCCCTTTTGTCTATTCACAACAATTACACGCGTGGCGTTCATTTATCATTAGACAAAAGAATGTTGATTAATTGTGGGTGTCGTCCGAATGAATGTGATGTAACTCTCGTGTTAGACCGTTTTTTGTATATACGTGCATGTTTGTGTGCGCGATTGTGCGTGTGCGTGTGTACGAAAGAACTCGCGTACGCGTGTGCGTGCGCGTGCGTCTCTGCGTGTCTGTGTGAGTGCGTGTCAAGACGCTTCAAAAGTTTACATTCCTACAACTGAATCTCACACATACATTATATAGCGAACCATAGATATGAATAAAAAGTACAATTTAGTTGATTAATATTGATATTTTATTTAACTTGATCGTTAATGATGTTCTTGTATAATGTTCTTTAGCGATATATGATTTCATTTTGCGGCCATTGCGTATTATACAGAATGATTGAGTCGCTTTTATATTAATAAAGTTAACAAGAGTGTATATTGTTAGGAATAACTTTTGTTTTCGAAGCATTTTTAACTATCTTTTAATTCATAGACAAAGGCTAAGCATCTTCATAGAGAGTAAATCTATATTGCAGCTCCGCAGTTCGGAATCGACTACTAAGTAACGCATTGGTATTAGCGGTATCAAAACTACAGATGATATGTAGTATATGTACGTGTGCATGTTATAATAACGATTTATCATTCGTATAAAAAACGTGATTGTATTAAAATGACATTTTAATATTTTTTTTCGACTCTTATCAATCCAATGATGGACACGGGTCTCCTCTCAGAATGAGAAGGTTAAGGCCATTGTCTTTTAATATATTTAATACAAAAATATATGTGGGATTAAACAAATTTAATGTCAACATTCTTATAATTAACCCTTTCATCTTTCCAGTATTAGTGACGGGTCTCTGTAACAATGAGAAGGGTTAAGGCTGCAGCGTGTCACTTTGGACAAGTACGCATTGACAGAGTCCATATATTTTGATGTAAATTAATTTATTCATACGCAAGATTAACAACGTATGGACACACGACCGTATATATCCAGTATGTACGTAAACTATGTGTTACCCTATATGAATAATTCATCGGTCGATCGGCAAACAGCTGCGTCAAAATTTCACACCATAGCAAGGTGGACGCGGCGTAGAATAAATAGTTTTTCAGTATTCCGTTCGGCCGGGCGGAAAATGTTGAGACGTCAGAGATTATACAATATTAGTTATATAATATAATATATTACTGCCCTGTTGGTCGAGTGTTGCAAGCGCGACTGCCGATTGGGATGCCCTGGGTTCAAATCCCGGATCGGGTACTATTGGGTTTTTCTAATTTAGAATTTTTAGCAGTGACTCGGAGGTTGGATATGTACCCGGTGTATGGCAATAGGCTTACAGTCTATTCCATGGGACTTAAATATAACTGGCGAAACGTGTTAGTGTACTACACTCCTCTGCCTACCCCTTCGGGGATGACAGGCGTGACGTTACGATTTTTAAAAATATGAAATTGAATCTACATTTATAAACTGACAAAATACATCACTTTCTGCAGCATAATTTGGGATATATTTAAAATTAAATTTTAACATGTTGCAAGATTGGAGTTACTGATTTTAAATTTCGTATAGAAAAAATATAAAAGTTTGTGATAAATTGATGGCTCAATTTTAATATAATAACCTTTGAACGCTAGCTCCAGGACTTGAATAGTAAAGAGTGACTTCAAGGTATAACGAAAAAGTGAGGTTTCACCCGCGAACCATGCACAGGAAACTTTAATATACATAATAATATTTTGTTTAAGAAGAAAATGTAGCTAGGTCTTATCGCTTGTCTATAATACTGTGTAGTTTAATAAAAGTTTGTAAACAAAGGAAAAACGACAAAAATCTGTTACGTCAATGAACTAGATATCAGAAATGTCACAAGGCATCTACTTAATAAAGAACCAATTTCACTAGACCTCTGTTATCAATAGCTTCGCACTAGCTATTTCCTGAATGTACGCAACGTTGAAGCTCCGCTTGATCTGGTCGATCCGCAACCCTATTTTATTTTTAATCAACAACGATGTCTTGCGACCGTTAAGCACTGCTTTATGAGATTTTGATAGACTGTTGACATTCCATTACAAACATTGCATAATGAGTGTCCCTTCCGCGAAGCGATACTAGCAATGTAATTCGAAATTACAGATACTACATGCGACTACATTTTATTGAAACAAAGGGTAACGGCGTCAAATAAGTATCATATTATACACTACACAAAAACAAGTTTATTGTCAACTACGGACGTACATAGCGATGTGCAGAGCGTTAATTCATTCGAGCACATATATTTACATCCATGCTCTAATTAACGTTTTGTATCAACAAAAGAATAATTGTCCGCCAGTTCTGCCCGTAAATGCTAACGAACACAAATTGTCCAATACGTCTCACACACTAATCCGTCATAATAACCGTTTCCAATCGATTCGCAGGCGTCGCTACGATTTAAGAGCTATTCTCGCGATTTTACAACGAGCACGTAAACACACATCTGTCAAAAGTTCAAAAAATGAAAAGCGCGCGTCGGCGGGCGCGTGCACGCGGCGCGGTCGGATGGATGTGGTCGCGGCGACTGACACGGCTCAGCCGCTGTATCTAGGCGTGACGTTCTGTCGGTACGGCCACTAATGTGATCTTAGTTTCATTGTAGTACGGAATCGCCGCGGTTTTAACGGGGCCATGTGGGCGACAATCGCACGAGCCGGCAACCAGTGTCCAGGGTGGGTCGGAGAATGGTGCGTAGCGGATCTTCGAGAGGCATTCTCGGAAGGCGCCGCGTATGGGAATGCAGGACGCGGTTGAAGGCGCTAGGAATGTCGCCGTTTGCTTCCTTACACGATGTTAGAATACGGAGCAATGTTAGTTATACGGATTGGATCGACATGTTTATATCGATGTGTTCATCGTTACATTCATCTCTCGTCTAACACACTTTCACAATACACATTGTTAAGATTTCTCTGGCCAGCGTGGATAATTCCCGTGTAATCTCGACACTTTTCCCATGCATTTAAAATACACGCATAACGAGTAACAAAATACTAATGACGATGACGAGGAACAAGCCGTAACGAATCTTGTGGCCGTTGCCACTCCCAGAGCCAGCGGAGCGTGGAGAGTACGATCAATTTTAAATCAAACCAGGAATGACAAAGAAACGTCAACATGAACAAATATTGCATTGTGTGCAGAATTACGTAGCTTTGTTTTCTAAATCACCACTAATCGAAATTAATACTGCATTAAGAAAATTGGTTTAAAAACGATTTCGCCTACGAATTTGCAATCGGATCTTGAATATTGGTTAATATTAACTTTTATAGTAGATTATTCAAGCTCAACTCAGTGTTATCTGTAACATAACAAGTTCTCGATCACATACCTATACTTAATGAAAACCCCTTCCGGATTGTGTAACCAGTGGGCGACCACTATTTTTGGTAACTTGAAATCATGCAACAGATTGTAGCAGAGACTCCGACATCGTTAAGAACGATGAGATATCTATAAAGAGCTTTTGCTTTTCAAAGACAATTTAATATCGGCGTTTGAGAAAAACGTGGAAGCCGGCCCCTCATTAGTGATAGATTATGGGCACCATTAAAGATAACATTAAATGGATGAACATGAGCTAAATCCAATTAAAATGCCTAATTAGGGATGTTTTGAAAGTTTCCGACACAAATGCGCTCAACTTAACGAGTTTAAAACGAAGAAGACACGTTGACAATTTCATTGATATTCATAATAATGGAATAGAAATATAAGGAACTTTTGTTTATAAACTCTCACACAAACAAAAGATTCGGCGATTATTGCAGTATAATTGCTGACCATTTTTGTTTTCCGGAGTGTGCTTCATAATATGTGCTAATCTTCTTCAAAAAGAAAGCTAATTGCATTTCTAATAGTCTTAATCGCAAAGGTACATTTTTCGAAGAAGTTTATTCATATTCACATTTCAACACGAATGTTTCTCACTTTTCCTATTACAAATAACTGTTTCATTTTACCCAGATACTTCATAGTACCGAAACGGGTTGAATTTTTAATTTCATGTCAACTAGTGCTTCGTGTTAAATTTAATTTGAGTAACCTAATTTAACAATAAATAAAACAAACAAGAATTGCGGTGTCAAAGTATTGCCGTGTGGAATTCCTTTTAAGTTTTTAATTGACCCACGGGACCTCAGTGTAAACCGACCATTAAAACTCGACAGCGATATAAAGTCATGAGCTGAGATGTAACTGACGAGCTTTGTTCTATTCATGGCCGAACAAAATAATATATTAGGCGGGATGCAACCAAGGAAATTATAGTCGATTGTTTTATTTCATTCTATAGGATTCAGATGCTGGACTCATGGCATTACCGTTACGACTCACATATATTTAAATGTTATATTACGTCTCACATATTATATATGTAGTTCATGACGTTTCATTATTAAAAATAAAGTTGTTTTACTTTAATAAATTAAATTCCCGTCCAAAATTATTACACAACCTTAAAATCAGTCAATAAAATTTCTGATTTTGGTACCAATCGCTGTTTCATATCTAATCTTTATCTTTCTCTGCCTAATATTCATGAATATGTATGCATATCGATATTTGTGAAGCATCACGCTAAATAAGTAGAGACAAGAGTGTAATTGTTTACTATACATAAACCGTGTAAAATATTGTAAATTTGTCAAGAAGCGGTGGTAATGCTTTCATAAAATTTTACCCTTGTATTATTTTTAGTAAACAGTACCGGCATTTTTCTGTTATCATTACCCAAAAACGATTTGCAACGCTTTTCGTATCTTTAAAGATTATTAATTTTTGTATAAATTTGTTATCAAAAGTATATAGGAATGCTTTGGAAGAAAAGAAAACATAATGTGGCTAGTACCCACCACGCATATAAAACTACAACATTTGCACCACCAAAGTAAATTTTAAATAGGAAGAATGTTTTTACAGACCCCCCTTCGATTGGCAATGCTGCTGGTGATTAGTGGAATGAATCATAAATAACTCAAATAAATGTTTTCCAATAACCTTTTAGCGCCATATTCGTTTTAAGAGATCCAGTTTTATCTATCAAAGACTTCAAAGAGACGATTGCAGCAATCATGTCCTGAGGTCATTTCTTATGAATTCCGTTCGCTTTTTCGAATGAAAGTGCTTTGCGTAATTTATTCGTCTTAGTATTAGAATTATTATAAGTACATAATGTTTTATGGTCGGAATGTAAATTTATATTTGTCCACTATAATTTGTCTCTAATTCAATTAGCGTTGCAAATGTCTAATTGCTGTAAAAATGACAATGTCATTCCATTTCATGTAATTATGCAATGGCACATAAGCGTCCAACGGTGACACAGTGGGTAGTCATAGTTATTTATTATCTACGCTGTTACTCGTACATCTAGATGACTGTTATCTCCGTGATCCCTATCTGGATCTTTGTCTCGGTATCAGTCATCTTAGAAAGCATCGGGGTTTTGATGGTAAGTGCTGATATCTATAGCGAACATGGTGCCCTTTGTTTTTTTAATAGCCTTGGGCTCGCGATCGACTACTATTACCATTATTAATTTTTTTAAATTTGTTTCAAATATAACAAGTGGGCAATAAAGCCATCTAATATTAGGTATATGTATAGCTCTGGCCACTTAATTGCTGTTCAAATAACGGTTACAGATATGAAATAACTCAATTTCATTACGGTCCCACTAGGGCCAATTCTGTGTATTTACTAAGCATACGAGTGTTCCATAAAGCTGATGATGAAAATACAAATATTAGTAATCAGTGGCATAAAATTAAATAGGACTAGGAAATAGATACAAAATTATAAAAAAACACGAGTTAAATTATTTTCTCTAAAATACTCTAACTTTTGATTTAATTCTAGAAATCGTTAAAATCAAAGAATGAGACGTATTTGATGACTTTTTCAAGAGAGAAACCATCAATTCCTTTTTAGGAATATTTTCATAAGTCCTATCCGTTCATATAAATATCCTAATAATGTTGAATAGAACAACAATTAGCATTATAATTTTTAATCTTATGAAATATTGTATGCACACTTCGGCTGGATGCTCTCAAATTGTTAACTTGGTATTTACTAACATCTTTTAACAAGTTATGCAGCCTCTAAAGGCGTTGCCGTGTGTAAACATTTTGTGTAGAACGCAATACATCCTGTATAAATATTAGACCAGAGTAAATATTGCGTGAGCTAAAAAAATTTTACACTAAAAATAAATGTAATGGTACTTCATGCGAAACTATAAAATTTAAGGACTACAAGCAAATAAAACATAAATTATTGACATCACAAAATATCCTTAAAAAAAATTAAAAAAAAAAGAATACATAGTTGTTTTTTAGTGGCCACTATTAAAAAAAATACTCACCTGACATTTTAAAATTTGAATCCGTGTACGCAGCACTGATGCAACAAAATGAAAATTCAAATATCGAACACTGGCTTCTCGCCGTAAACGAATCTACAATTGAAGGTTTATTCCTGAATATTTACAAGAGGATCTGTTCAGCCGGCACGTGTTATTCGAACGCCGGTATGGCTATTGGCAGCTGATGAAAAACACAAAATTGCTAATCAAATTAAATTACACTACACAGATATGATTCGTTCCAAATGTGAATCATACCATTCTAAACAACTCTAACTGAACACTTCAGTTGTATATTATATCTACGTATGTCTACGACTCCTATGACTGTGAACACAATGTACTGATCATAGCACATAAACAAACAAATAAATTATCATATATGAATATCCCTAACAATTTAATGTAGGCACTTGGATGTGTTAAACGCACTTTTGTAAGTATATATTATTTTATTTCAGGGGTATGTGCCCCCTTCTCTACACGTACACTTCTGCTATGGACACAAGCTAATCACGTCCTAATCAGTACTAATGTTTTAGGACACACGTTGAGGCTAATGTATTTCCACGTAACTTCTCACTTTTTCACGTAATCACGTAGAGAATTGAAAAAGATTTTTCCGCGAAATGTGAAAACAGAAGCTAGGGGTGCAAAGGTGTATTGATGATGTTGTGTCTGGAGCGGGCGGGACGCGGTGCACCGGTTATTGCACCCGTGACGTCATTGGTTGCAGTGCGCCAACACTGATATCGATCGCAAAAAGTATTACCATAAGTATTTATGAACAATAAATTAAATAAAAAAAGACATAACATTTATGAAAGAGACACGTAATTATAATACATAATCGTAATGAAATATTTTATAATATATATTTAAAGAACGCCCTCTGTTGGCAAGTAGGCGAACTTAACAGTTTTGCCGGTAGCAACTCCACAGCGGCACAACCGCTACGACGAAAGTTTTCCTGCTACGTCCGTAGATGGCGTATTTGTATACTTAGTTGTTTATTCATAGCCAGTATTATCATATACATACGTTTTAAGACTAAACAATATTGCAATAAATAATTTTACGATAAGTAATAAATTTGAAAAATCATCCTACAGGGGGTGAAATGCAAGATGTAAATTAATGCAAAAGGTCGTAATTAGCCAAGACAAATATTTGGAAATTAATATAAAAAACAGATTTTACATAATACCGTGGTTTGAAGTAAAATACTTGGAATTTCGGTTGGTAAAAATAGGCAACAATACCTTGAATAAGGTGTAACTAACTATTACTGAAGTTAGAAATGTGTTAGTTGGCATCTGAGCAAATGCTTGGAAATAAAGGTTAACTGTATGATTCCTTTGAAGTCCTTTAAGTCTCGACCACGAAAAATACAATATCAAATTCTCACCAAATTTTGTTCGAATTTGTGGTAACGAAATCTAATATTTATTTCTCTAATGATGGGTATTAAAATGAATATACGATGCCACAAATGACAGCTTCAAATGTCGATTAATAATGTCAAGTAATAAAGACGATGTAAATACAAGTCATTTTAATTGTTAATTATCATGCATGATAAATATTTATATAGCACAAACACGTTATAACACTGACAATGGTACAAAAAAATTACATGTACTCGCATTGAATGGCGAAGGGAATAATGTTAACATTGCATTAAATTAATATATGTAGGAGTCAACTATGGGAATTCCCAGTAGCAGCAAGGAGTCTGGATTTGTGCACGGTATATACGGCAATAGTCTCACCCCCTATTCCGTGAGACGTATAAAATAACTTGACTTAAGAGTCTACCACAATCCTCTGCCTACTCCCCGGGAAAATACAGGCGTGATTTTACGTTGTTATATAAACTACAGGGAAAAATATTTTCATTCTTAAATTTGACATGTAACTTATAATCATCCTA
>DWMG01005024.1:0-10492 GCA_018244855.1 Elbella merops | reverse complement strand
ATTATATACGTCAATTATACACTCCCCGCCGGTTATACACCGCACACATTATATGTTTCGCTCTTAAGTGTATAATATAACTTCAGTGTAAGCCAGTAAATACACGTTTACATTGTGTAAAAAATTGTTTTATTATATATGATTTTTTTTTATTTAAAAAAGTGACAAACCACTATTTGGAACAGATATGTCTAAATGGAATACCTGAAGTAACTCGAATGGACTCGGTTGGGTATTCGTTATTAAGTCTAATGACAAGTTTACGTAACAAAAAAATTTTAAAAGCAGCTTAGACCAGAAGTTAATAACTGTTATCTTTCTACAGGGTGCCTAAGAAACCTATTCCGGAATGATAATAATAGTTATATTCCACTCAATCGAGACAAATTTACCTAAATTACAAAAACCGGTGTTCAAAACATCAACCCAAACGTCAGTCTAATAATTCTCTTAAAAAGAGTATGTAGGGCATAGACTAGGTACATAATATATATACAATTTATAACAAACCAGTGTCTGGAAATCTGCTGGTGCTGAGTAAATCCGAAGTCTGTAACCTCATGTCATTATACGAGTAAGTAGAGTCGCGGTAACTAAGGTCGCAGTACCAAATAAATGTAAAGTCAATGAAACGTTCAAACTTATTTACATCACAACCCAACAGCACTTCAGAGTACCTACTCGTTCACAGAATCAATTAATTTCGATGTACCCGTATATACCAACCATCGCATTGAACGATGTTTGCTCTACAGAACAATTCCAGTTATTCTAAAACAGTCCACACCCAGTGCGCCCGTAACCGAAGCCGACGGTATTTATTTGTCTGTAGATATCAGTATCAGCGCTTATCGCTCAGTGGAGTCGTAATAATGCGTAATAGGATTCCAGATTGAATACAGTCTTTGTGTTTAATTCCAAAAACAATTAAAACGTACTTTGTACTACTCATGTGCTTTGTACTGAAATTTATTGCATATTATAAGATTGTCTAAGCGATAAGAATTTGGTAGTCATTGAACTTTTCCAGAATTTTCTTTTCTTTATTTGATATTTAAGCTTATAAAACGCGAATTGTGAACAAGTGGGAATACTCGGATATCCACACACAAGACCAGCCGGATTGTATCCAGATGCAACACGGCTGGTCTTGTGTGTGGGTACGAAAATGACGTGAAAATGACCAGTCGTTTTCACGTCAAAGGCACACGCTCCGACTCTCACTTTATAAGACGTAATGTACATATGTACATATATAAGACGTAATGTACATATGTAATGCACATATATCATGTCGATGTAAGCAATACTCTATATCAATATGATTTTGACACGCATCAAATAAAAACAATACGCATTACGATGAAATAGTGTTGAAAGTCACTTGGAGGGTAGAAATGAAGTATATTATTGCATGACCTTTTGTTCTTGTGGTCAACGTTGCAAACATGACTTCATCCGCTCCATTGCGGGAGAACACGTATTCTAGTCATATTAAGATAAAAGGAGTGATGGTTGTACTCCGTTTATTTGTAATTTTAGGATTCGAATAAGAAAATAAAAGTGACTGCGTAACTTTGAATTTAGAGGATATTGAACTTATTCGTTCTACGGAAGGTATGCATCATTAGATACCCTTTCACTCGTCGCCGTCGGTCCACAACTTCAGAATATCAAGTTATTTATGCACACAATCCGTACTACCGCAAAGTGTCAAGTGAGTAAATACATCAAGCTTTCACCTTTTAAGGAAAGACAAAACTGACTGAGCCTGTCCCAGTGATCTGGTGATTCTTAAACCTAACCGCTAGGCGCGGCGTCGTGGGTTATACATATTTCTACCAGATACAAATATTTGTAGTATTTTAGGTACATAAATTTTCGACTGTCTGGTTATCGTGATTTAAGTTCTGCCTAGTTTGGGATAAGGTTACTGGACGTCAAGATAGAATTAATTAAAAAAAAAAAAAAATTTAAAGTCAAAATTATTAACAATACAGCACAAGAAAGAGTCTGGTAAGAAATTGTTTAAAAAATTAGCAAAGATAATATGGACAGTACAAAGGTGGAAAAAACGTAATGATTTTTTATTTCCTAAGTTAATAAACATCACATCACGCTTGTAGTCAGCGAAGGGGTAGGCAGAGAAGTGCAGTACCTACACCCCCACGTTTTACCAGTTACGGTTATGTCCCATGGAATTGGTGGAATAGGTGGTGGTGGGGAGTTAATAAACATATTTGAAAAATTAATAGAATTGTAAATTTATAATAATCTGAGTAGTTCAATTAAATGAATATTTAATTCGCAAGTAAACGTATTTCGAAAATTATTAAAATTATAAATTTATAATTACCTAAGTATAACAACGGCGAAACAAACCCAAACTCATTATTTATTATATTAATTGCGGTCTCAAACAAAGTATCCTTTGGTAGTTCTGTACCCGTCTATTTAACGTTACTATAACGTTGGGCATAATTGAATTTGAAGGACTGGAATTGAAGTTGAGAAACCACTATTAATCCTTTATATTTCTGTCGAAAAACAGTAATGCCAATGCTGGGTTCCTTATTAAATTCGAGCGTGCCGTACAATCATCGTCGGGCTGTTTGGCTTTCTTTGGGGGAATTTTTCCCCATAATCCCCACGCTGGTTATGCGGGCTGTTATTCGCAAAATTCGGATTCTCGTGCCTCTAGCGTTGCAGCCCGTAGACAGGTAGGACATGTAGCCGTGCCTAGGCAGGCCGCGGTACATAGCGATATGCAAACGCTGGGTTTAGTGGTCCGAGGAATAAATAATACGTTTTTTCTCCACTCTGCACGGATGAGATACATTACAATTATCCCTAATTTAATCCAGATATAGTATATACAAATGGTTATATATCCATAGTATATAGGTGTACAAATCGTTTTCATAGCTCAGTTTTGAATAACCATTTGCTATTCGTGAAGATAATAAATTACAAAAATATTTCACTTTGTTTGTATGAGACAATTTCGATACAACAATATTCTGTTACAGCTTTCTAAATATCACGTGAATGTGCGAACATATATTTTTGGTTCATATAATATACTCGCCCATTCATGTGACGATATTTGAAATTGTATCGAAATAGGGTTAATAGAAAAATAAATATATAACATGTTGGCATTATAACTAAAAATGTTTATGTAATAATGGTCTGTATAGGCTTTTTTACGCAGTATTAAAAATATTTTCGTAACAAATTGCTTTTATAGAATATAAAGAAAACTTTGGAATTAATGCATCGACCGAATCTAAAACCTTAAATTATTATTAATAAAATTAATTTCCAAAACTTAACATGCTTGAACTTTTATGAAATTAAGGTGCAATTTATTTTAATTTGTAATATTTAAAGGGACTAAATAAATAATATTTACATTGATAATAACATTCCCATTATAATTATTATCTGCGTCTAACACGTAAGGAATTTTAACCTCGTCTCCGTTTAACTACAGTACAAGGGTCTTCTCTTGGAATGAGGTAGATATGCCATTATCAATCTTACTGGCTACATACAAGTTGGTAAACTACACAATAAATTTACGGCGGAATTTTTAAACTGAAAAATAGATTAAAAATTCAAACCGTTCAGGTTTACTCAAAATATTATATTTTCTGTAATAGAAAGTAACATTAAACTACAAAAACTTATGAGTGCAAGAATTTAAAAATGTAGAGTTAGGCGCCGGGATTTGAACTCCATATCGTTGGGCTGGGAAGCGGAAATCTACGCCACAAGGCTATATAGCTATAACATTCTAACATGTCACCTACTAATTGCGTTCGTAACGTTAGTAGTGACATGGTGTATTGAAATAAATAAATCTGATCGTGACCGCATTAATGGTGCGCGACCTTTACTCGGCAATGACTCGTTACTGTAGCAGTATGTCACCAGCTGTAACAGCGTTTATGCACTAACCGACCCTTTTTAATTCTTGCGATAGACTGTAACGTAAAGCCACAATCGAAATTTTTCATCATTTTTACATCTTAAATGTACGAGTATAAACACCATAAATGGTTTAAAATGGATGGATCTTAATTTCTCAATGAAATATTTATATATGTTCACATTTAAGCAAATAAATGTTTGTCTTTTTCCTAATCCTGCGTTTCATTATTACTTCAACTAAGCGCCATTACTTGTCTCTTAATATTGAAACCACTGGCTTCCATTATGGCCCAGTGTTAAGTTTTATTGTATTGCAATAATACATTACGCTATCCGATGGAATATTGCAGTATATTGCAGTTTAAACGGCTATGTACTTTATCATCTATAATGTTCAAATATCAATTGTTTATGACGATATCAGCATTATCATCAGGTGCGAGTCGCATCGGACAGTGTGTATGAGCTCTAAAGCGATCTCACCTTGTCTCTACAGAAGGGTTTTCACGGCTAAGTAATTGAAACACCACTTGTCCACTTAAAAACAAGAAAAATTCCACTCTAACGACAGGTACGTGAAGGAACCGTACATTCTTTTGCACGGGTCAAATAATAAGGTATCTTTTATTAAAAATGTTATTTTAGTTTCAAGATATTTATTTGTTTATTATTTGTATCAATATTGTAATAATATTAAGCTACTAACGAATATTCTTGCTATATATATTTACATTTCGAAATATTTAATATTTGCAAGTCCTCATTTTATTCAGTTCTACTTAAGCTATTCTGTTATATTATCGTTTTTCACACAAACAATTTAACATTGCTTTTCGTTAATATTTAATTGCATGTTTATAATTGCACCTAACAAAGGTTAAGCATTAACTAATGAAATATCATCGATGCAAACGGAGCCCGTCAGGTTTTTAAGCATAGAGATATTTGGCACACGGTGCTCTCTACCCGGTGCCCGGTAAGGAACCTGGTGTAACGTTATAAATTTTTTTTCTCGTTAAATGAAATATCCCTGTTCATAAAACCGCAGAATGTTTGTTTATTCATGTGCTACGTTCTAAATCCTCCATGTAAATCAAGAACACGGCGAGCGGCACTGACACGAAGATATGGTAATTATTTAGAAAGGACACGTGTACCTATTTAATTTATAATATAGTAATTCGCCCACTCGTACAATATTATTGATTGATTTACGTGAAGTACACGCATCAAGGGCATGTCAAAAGGTAGCCTCGTTTGATATTATTAAATGACAGAGGTTAAGCCTTCATGGAAGCCTTCATATTCACTGCGTCCTTCCGACACGAGGACTGGCCATTAACTGTATTATTATTGGAACCACCTGGTGAAGTTTACCCCCTAGAGTAGGCTTACTCCATTAGTAAGAAGTGTTACAAGCCCAGTAATTATACGATAATTATTTAATAAATAGATTGTTAATTTGAATTTAATATAGAATACAAAATAATGTGTTCCGTATACAATGTCAATGACATCTTTATTTTTTTCATTTACAAACAATAGTTACTGTTTAACACAGATATCATTTGTATGCGATAATAAGACGAACACGGAAATCGATTTACAAACATTTAGCGCAATAATTTTCTCACTTTACTGATTTGATAAGAAAATTCAAAATCGATTTGACACAGTTCCGTCAAAATATTTCGATTTCATTTCATTTCATATTTCTTATTAGAAATAAAATAGTAATGATAATTACGTAGGTACATATATAATATAAATATAAAAGCGATGGGATGACGATAAGAAATATTTTAACTTCATAAAACGTAAAAGCTCGTCCATAGACGGATGATTTTAATAAGAATTTGTAAAATAAAGACAAGAGAAGTGTCTTGCCTCAGTAAGTTTTCACCTTAACAACTTATTATATGTGGTTGCTGTGTAGATACGAGGCAGGATTGAAATACTGTTAGAGGAGGTATGGACGTCGTCTAACTGATTAATGTGGACAGCCCTCAGGGTCCAGGAAGGGGCCAGAAGACGAATTGCGTGAAAGATGATAGTGATTAAGATAAATGTCGAGATGCCGGTTGTGTGGAAGAATGAAAGCGAATAGCGTATCGCGCAAATCACTCCAACAGGGCAAAGTCCGGAGACGTTGGAAAATTGAAAAGAAGTGAACAGGTTTCGTACCTAAGACTCCCGCATTGAATTTTTTAAGTTCCAGGATAATTACATACTACTTAATAAGGATACTATTTACTAAGGAAACCCATGCCAAGCAGTTAGATGTAAAAATGCCTGCATTATGAATGTACATATGTGTGACCACTATGAAGTTCACATATGCAATTTTATACTACCTACTCACTGGGATGATCTTAGGCATAGAATTTTTCGAATATGCCATGTTAATATACTCTTATCACTAAAATGGATAAATGCTAGTAGAAATATATCAGCTTTATTGAATCTTTGCAAAAAGTGCATAGATTATCTGCCCTGTCTGTTCATGTTTAGCTCTGTGTCGAAAAATGCCCGCACTTCTCTAAAAGGCACCGGACATCAGTGTTATCCAGTCATGTTTGTGCAATCATAAGCTTAACACAGTATTAGACATCAGTAGAAAAAATATACGCTATATCCTTATATTTTTTGAGGTTGTAGGCAGTCGAAGCCTTAAAAATGCCCGGGTTAGTTGCCCTGTCTGCTTTTTTAAAGTCTGTGGTGAAAAAAATAATGAGACATATAAAAACCGCGTCGATCGCGGTGTGCTCACACGGCCGCCCTTACTTCGAGATGGCACGACATCTGTTTATTGTGAGTTTTTGTTATTTCGTAACAGTTTATTGTCTCCATCGCACAATCTACTACGCAATACGGACGTTAAATTCAATTTCCTTTAGACATAATATAAGCGTGCGCACTAAGGATCTTATTTAAAAACTCACCGTGCCATTTGTCATAGCTAACTTTAAAATAGGATAAAAGTGGCCGACAAACTACAGAACTACTTTCCAAGTGCTTCGGGCAAAAGGAAGAACGCAATATTTGATTCTATTAAAACATTCACCTATGTTTAACGAGATCCAGTGTTTCGTTAATTACCATATCCAAAATTATACCTTTATAATATTTTACTATTAAATTCTAGATCTTCTAAGAAGTTAATGAAACGAATTCATAAACGGATATTTATTTCAGGTCCTCTTTGCCTTCCAATTGACGATGAGCCTAGCTTCTCCAGGGCTGCACATAAACCTGCACCCAACGCCGTTGCTGCACTCGCCCGCGGTGCCCGTTCCCGTGCACACGGCACACGTTATCGCACCTGTACACACGGCACACGTCATCGCGCCCGTGCACACGGCACACGTTATCACGCCTGTGCACGCTGTGCACGCCGCACCCGTTGTCGCGCCAGTTGTGAAATACAAAGTGAAGACTCATTATCATCTTTTCGGGAAATAAACGATTACTGTTAAGTATGTATTATTATTGTACCCTACCCTGTTGATGACTGCTGCAAATTTGGCATGACGTCAGCATAACTCTGCATAAGGATACATCGTAATGTAACGAAAACTGATAACTAATATGGATATGGAGTTTCTAATGTAGTACAGGAGAATTCAGTCTAATTGAGAACCAATATTTCACGTACCTAGGAGAGTATGAAAACTGTGAACGAAAGCGTAAAATTTCTTATAATCGTGACCCAAGTTTTTAACGGGGTAAGCAGAGAACAAAGAATGAAAAATATCTACATATTTACTGATCTTTGAAATTACGAATGTGTATATATGTATATTTTAAATACAATAGCTACGCCGTAAGGGATGTGACGAAATTTTACAATAATAATAATAATAATGATTATATTATTATCGGGCCATCCCGAATAAACTCACGTGAATTAAGCCGGTACATTTATAATCATGTGTATACATAAGCACTCACGAAACATTTAATACTAAAATAAAAATAATAATCATCAAATTAAATAAACTTTGAAGTCTTAATATTAAAACAGGTAGGCACCGATGATTATTGCCGACTGTCATTATTTTCGCAAACCGCTTTCATTAAAGTTAACGAAGCGAGTATTTCGGTGCGACAACTACTCGTACCAACTATCTCGCTGCTCACAGACGTCTCCCGCGCAGACACATTGAACATTAATTGGGTCATGAGTTTAAACTGTAACTTTCAATTACATACAAAACATTCTACATACTAATGATTAAAAACTGCTCAAAAATTATAATTTTATACCCGAAAATATACGTAACAAGTGCGCTATATAATAATAAACGCGTTAATACAATTCTTAACATTAATTATTAAGAATTCGGATTACTTACAATAATTATAAAAAAGTTACATATTTGTACAATTACAATAGAAGAGTTATAATTACAATAAAATTTAAAAGTTACAATAGAATAAATATAGTTAATAGTATGCAAAGTGGCTGGCAGCGTTTGGACTCGAACAGCTAAAGATCGATCTCAGTGGCGTGCTATTGGAGAGGCATATTCCCGCAGTGAACGGGACTAGGCGGATGATGATGATGATACAAAGATCTTATTAAAACAAATGCTTGTGATATATTGTCTCAGATTTTTCGTTGACATACTTTTCATACTGGAATTGTGTCTGCCAATTAAAATTGACTTTTTAACAGAGAAATATATAAATTTACAAATTGTCCACCAGCCATCCATTGTATGACTTACCGCGCATCATATTGGGCAATTGTATCTACAGTTGTTTGATAGAATACAATCACATCGAACTACGAGCGTTTAAAACTATTATATTTAAAAGACTTTTACCTATTATTGTGTCTGAATTATGTAAAGTAGACAGTTATTATTATTTTATTATTTATTATTATTATTATTATTATATATTATTTTACATATACGGTTAAAAGTGACTAGTATGAAAGGAAGTTTAACCGTTCGTTTTCCAGTCAACATTGTCTATTCTGGGGAATATCAGGCTATAAATAGCAATGTAGATAGACCCAGTCACAGAGAGGAATTCGGCTATACACAGATTTCGTGACTACGAAAGTAGGCTCAGTATTTAAAACTGAGAAACGAAATTGGTTTTTAAGGCGACAGGCTCGTTTTAAAAGTTCGCTGAATTCTCTTTCCACAGTTTGTTTGCACATTGAAGCACGTTTATGCTGCAAGAAAGGGTTAGGTTTTCTTCTTATAAAAATACCAATAAAATTGTTTAAAGTGATAGATATTTATCACTCGGTGCTCTCTACTTACCCTGAACAGACCTGACGTGTCGATAAAACGATAGTACAACAAAAACATTACGATAAACAAATTGCACTTCCTATTATCACTGGAACTCTACAATTACAATAATTTATAGAACTCTATCATACAAACATGACCGGAAGCAGTTAGCCTTTGCATGTTATCACCCATTAGAGTATTGAATTCAGGGCATGTCTTCCTTTTGCACAACCTGCGGCGATTAGCACGCGGCCTCTGCGAAGGTGACGAAGTAAATGTGTTATGGGGATCGATTTTTATACATGAATAATAAAATTATAATTTCTCTCTGTACGTGCAATCCATAAGAGTCGCCGAAATATATAATGGGAATTAATTTGCATGAAGAAAGGACACACGCTTTAGAAGAATACAACGGAGAAAAGATATTGTATCTATAAATATTCAGCAGGTAACACTGCTCATAAGCAAATTATTATTATATAATAGGGTATGGTTCGAGCACTGAGCGACAGCATATAAAATAATTGTATGTATATACATAACAGTTAAACTCCATGATAATATATTACCACACCTATTAAGTACATTCTGAATACATTTATTTAGTTATGGTATTTAAAAAAAGCGGAACCTATTTGTTAATCCAACACTGAAATATATTTCACGGGTCAAGACCGTCTCTTCCTCTTATAATACTCAAAAACACCATAGAGCACAATCTATTAGGGGCATCAGGAAGCCGACTTTACTTTATACGTGTTTTCTTTGACAAAAGAAACACATTTTTTCAGTCGAAAATTAAATACATCTAACAAAGCCGAAAACGGAAGCCTAGCGAGCTTACAGACGTTGGAACAAAGATCGGATCTTACCGTGCAATAGTTAAATCGTTTGAGTCATTCATTGGATACGGCAATTATAGCGCGATGCACACATCTTGAGACAACCGGAAGGTCGGTCACATTTTATCCATATGAAGATGCGACATTGATGTAACAGAGATAGCGCACTTAATATAATTGATACAATTATTAATACTTTTTTCTTTTTTTTTTAAATATTAAGCTACGTCGTAAGGGAACTGGCGTAGTATAATAATATTAGTAATTGTAGTTTCAGTTTGAAAATTTGACAGTCATAACAAAATATGCAATTATTATTTCATATTTACGTTCATAGGCTATGCTAAAATTACTGTCACACAAAAGTATATAGTAGGTAGTAACACTACGCATTTCGCTATTAAACAGAGATTTATTTAAACAGTGGCCACAGATACTTCATTTAAATCTATTGATTTC
>DWMG01005023.1:0-10493 GCA_018244855.1 Elbella merops | reverse complement strand
TGGCTGAGTACCTACAAGATGTGCAGCATATAGGAACTGGTTCTCGCACAGTTCTAATGCCCAAACTTCAACCGACCAATGTGTTGAAGTTCAAGCCGTGTCAGAACACACGAAGTCTAGTGGACCAATGAGTGATTGGCAAACATATTATATTCACAATTACACAGAAAACAATAGTCACAAATATACAATGTCTTAATAGCAGTCAAATGTTACGAGGACAGATAGGGCAGGAACATCGGTTCGCCTAGCGAATAATTGTCATACTAATCGGACAGACAACAGGATATACACTAGTCATTGTAACTCGGGACCAGAATTAGAGCTACGATACCTCCTGCCTGTTGTAAGATGCGACTAAAAGGAGAATCTAGGGATCGTGAGCGATTAGGATGCTCTAAGCGTTCAGGTCACGTTCAGTTTGTCTCTCATCATTCTAACGATCTCGGGTAGGACGACAATATGTGTGGCCGCACATTGTCATAATAATCGATAGGCACGGGAGATGAAAACATGTGACTTCCCGGTGTAGTGGGCGGAGGGACGTCACGGTAGGGGGGTACCAGCGCATTCCGCCGGAAATCACGTAGCCTCCTGCCAGTGCAGAGAAAGGCCACTGGAGGGGTTTTAGTACAGTACAATTCCCACATAAACCGGTACTTCTCCCAGGATACGGGATACTTTTCCACCTTCCCCCCTTTACCGGGTTTCCCCCTCCATAACAAAAAAAGGCTATAGTCTAGGCCACTCATGAGTCATGCTCTGTCGGAACCGCGCCTATATTACCGTATTGTATGTTTTGTAATTATTGTTTGCTTGAAACACATTCGGACCCAATGTGACAGTTTTCAAAGGCGGGTGCTTATTCGCAGGCTTGAAGGTAAGCGACCAAGAAGGCGTTGCCCGAAGCGCTGGTCGGACCAGGTCACGCATTACTTGAATATGCCGATGAGCATGGCAGTGCTTGAAGCCGAGGATCGCTCCTCCTCGAGAATTTTACTGGCTA
Organism: Elbella merops; assembly: GCA_018244855.1. NCBI lineage: Eukaryota > Metazoa > Arthropoda > Insecta > Lepidoptera > Hesperiidae > Elbella > Elbella merops. Next base: position 9,487 of record DWMG01005023.1, on the reverse strand, counting down.
GTTTTTAAGCGGGATCACGATCCTCAGTAATAAGGGACTGACTTGAAAGAGAGTAGTGACATATTACAACCACATCTAAGATAAATAAATAAATTTAAATACGGTTCGGATTTATGTGCTTCGGCCATTGAGTCGTCCACCTTTCAGGTAAGAAGTCGTCCGGTAAGAAGATGTTTGTTTTGTCTTGAGTGCGCTAACTTGTTCTTGAATTACTCAGGTTATATTTGATTTTACTATTAAATGTTTCGTGAATGTTTATACACATGATTATAAATGTACCGCCTTAACTCACGCACGTTTTTACGGGGTGGCCCAACTAGTTTCGGACCTGAACGAGGTTCTTCCTCATGAGCTCCCGGCGCTTACAGCGAGTTCGCGGCCGAAAAACGTACGTGAGTTAAGCCGGTACATTTATATTTGATTCTAAATATTTTTATTTTACATTTCGTTTCGGAGGCAGGACATCGTTCCAACACTTCGATGCGACAACTTAAAGCTACCACTGAAGGCATGAATGAGTACAATGGCGAGAAACACCTAAAGGACAGCTTCGAGGACGAGGACGAATATTGTACAGTTTTTCGTCGCGTGACCACGCAGTTTTTCATGTTGATACGGCATTTGGTACACCAAAAAGGAGAGAGGCGATATACAACTTCCACGAAAATCCATTTTGAACATTTGTTTATGTTTTATTTCTTTTTTGTAGAGAATGGAATGCATGCGGAGAGGAATGGAAATATAGAACCTTACAAATTCTTTCTATACTCGTTGTACCAGTTTGAGAGTGCGGGAGAGAAGCCTGGGGACGGATACCACGTACCTACGTGTAACTCAGTTTGGAAAGAACTAGTGCCTCACGTAGCTGTACCCAAATATCACGTTTTAGGTATTTTATTATCTGATATAATACTTTTAATCTATGGAAATAAATTCTACATGTATTAAAATGTGATTTTTAAATAATAATTTTTCCTCCATCATCATCATCAGCCTATCTCAGTCCATTGCTGGATATAGGCCTCCCCCAATAGGGGGGTTATGCCCGTAATCTCCACGTTGGGCATGCGGGTTGAAGATCAAATATATAGGCTATATAAATGTGCAAATCGTCAGCATACAAATAATATTTATAGTGTATGTTTTATATGATGTCCACGCTATACATCGCCATTAGGATTGGGGCAGGTTCATAGAGCCTTGCAGGACACCCGTTTCAATGCTTTTGCCGCGCGATTATATTGATGACAATTTCTTAGTTCTCAGTTCAACTGTTACTACTGGATTTTTGATTAAATTTAAGCCACTGTATGGCATTCAGGCTCAGTCCGTAAACGTGCAGTTTTGAAAAGAGTAAATCGATATTATAACAATCGACCCATTTATCATTCACTGCTGGAATATGGGTCTCCTCTCAAATTGAGAGGGTTAAGGCCATAGTCTGCCACGCTGGCCAAATGCAGGTTAGCAGACTTCACACACCATATAACTGTTTTTTCTTCAAATCAATATTAACGCAGTGGAATGCCCTAGATAACTCCAAAAGTACCAATAATGTAATCTATCCGTCGTTTTGAGCTATTAATGCCGTATGTGCTAAGGCGGGGGTTGTGCTGTGATTTCTGTGGAAGCCCAATTGTACTAGAATAGAATAGAATAGAGTAGAATAACGTTTATTACTATAATGATAACTGCTGGCAATATAATATCCTTCTTTTCGATAAATGACATTAACTATTGCGTGACTATGCTTCTTAATATTTTAACTTACAGGTCATACTGTAAATAATATTTTAGCTTATCGGGACCGTTAATATAATAATTGGAAGATCATTATATTTATTTTTAGCCGGACTTTATTTTCCGTATATTCTCATAAAGTACTGCTTGCTACAAAATCTACAAAAAAAATCTACCATGTCGACATTACAAAAGAACAAAGAGAAGATAATTAAAAACTCACCTATAACATAGCCCGAGCAGAAGCTTGCTGCCAGCAGTAGTACCCCCAGGGACCACATCATGTCCCGTCTGATTAACGCTCGCCACAATATAGACCACTCTTTAGTATATCACACAGATATATAGAGCCTTTATCACTAAGGCTGCATGCACACTGTTCGCGAAGCTCCATACGAAAGATAAGGTTTCACAGGTCGCTTTGTAGGTAACATCAGTGCGCCTTATCCAGGAAACGTTCCAGGGTTTAATTGCAACTGCACAGCTATCTTAAATATACTGAACATCCTGCCTGTACTTCTTCGAAGAGGTAGGCAGGGGCAGGGTATTTTTTACTACATCGTACATGTAACTGAGGGTGAGCATATTGACATACAAGACAAATCCAAACTCCGTGCCTCTACTAGAAATTTTCCGTAAAAAATGCATCGGTATAGTTCTCCTTGGAGGATATTGAACTCAGGGCCTGTTACTTAAGTATATTACATAAGTGTGTATGTAATGTTACATAAGCGTATACATAATTACAACGTGGACTTCGACAATCATCGCATCATATGACATTGGTTAATATCATCATCATCAGCCTACTCCCGTCCACTGCTGGACATAGGCCTCTTCAAAGGCACGCCACTGAGCTCGATCTTCAGCTCTGCGCATCCAACCACTGCCAGAGCCACTTTGCGTATATCGTCACTCCACCTAGTTGGAAGGCGTCCTGCGCTACTTTTGCCAAGTCGCGGTCTCCACTCCAGAACACGTCTGGTCCAGCGGCTATCGGTTCTGCGACAGATGTGACCAGCCCACTTCAGCTTGCTAATCCTTTGTTCATATATGTATTATAGATGAAACATCCTTACTCCAATGTCCTTTGTTGTGGGCAGCGGTACCATTGTTATTGAATAGGTGGCAGTACTGTCGCCTAGATGGCAACACCATCGTCTTTAACGGGGCCTTGTTGACGTACCGGAGACGTCCCAAAACAAATCCAAGTCAAGAGTAGGTATATTTCATAGACACAAACTATGTATAAGACTAATAAATCTAACGATATCAAAGAAGTCTCTCAAGATCGTAACAAGGTAGTATCTTCGCCTGTTGCTCCTACTGGGAAATAAAGGTATGTTATTTCATATTATATATACATACACAGTGACAGTAGGCGTGACGGTATGTCTATGTATACATTTAGATGCCCGATTTAGATACCCGGCATTTTCGTTGAGCCGTTTGACAAATTAAACATACTGAAAAGTGAATATTCTAATAATCCTTCCTTATACGAGTACTTCATAATATCACCCTTTTATGTTTCATCAACGTTAGCTCAGCGGTTCGACATTCATAGAATGGATAGCAGACAAATACAAGGAATTTCTTTCACATTAATAATATTATAATGGATTACTAATGTAAGTGTACTACACCCCGCTGTCTACCACTTGTGGAAAAAACAGACGTGGTGTTTTAGTTTTATTAGACTCGCAGTTAATATAGATTTTTGTCGATCCATAATTCGTTACAAGTCTTCTCTCATAATTAATCAGAAGCTGAAGGCTGATCTACCAAACTACCCCGGCCGGATTCCCTCTCCAGTAACAAACATTATCTAAAGACTTCGGGGAAGTGTCCTCAAAGCTTTTCCTTCGACGCCGTAGTTTCTACATAGTATAAAACAAAATCGCTTCTCGCCAACTGCACGCTTAGATCTATAAAACTAAACAACATATTTTAATGCGGTGTTCACCATCAGACAGAATGGTTCAGCAGGAAAGTCGATATTAATACATGAATAATATCAATCATGAATACACGAAGTCGATACTTGAATATTGTAGTAGAAAAAAGAAGAGAATTTCAAACATTTGCAACGTGATTTCGTAAAAAAATATTTTTGTGCGCTCACGCTGGCAAACACTGACTAAGCCTTACGAGGCAGATAAAAATGATATACTGCAGAATTGCATATTTCAAAGTCACCTACCAAACTCTGGGAAACTCTGGGATAGTGTATGTCTATCTCATAAAGATAACCTACAATAACCATTTCTATGTTTTACATATTACTAAGAAAAATGGGTTATTTACAAAGCTATTCTAAACGATACAATGTTACGATACAATATTAAAAAAGTTAGATACATTGTACATTTAATATAGATCAAAATTGCCCTAAACATCGTGTAATTTAAATGAATACCTTAGGCATTATCGCAAAATAAAGACGAACCTGCGCTAAAATAAATTCAAGCGCGGGCCTCAGACCAAGGACGGGACTCGCATAATCATAAGTGATACGAAGTTGACCGGGTCATTTAGTAAATATGTAGATAATATTTTATTCTATGAACACTCTATGAGTAAGTTCATAAAGAAAGATACAGAAGGAGTGCGAAAGAGTGCTGTGGAAAACTGGCACTGCCTATATTTGTTATTGTGTACCTAACTTAACGCAATTGTTAATTTAATTTTCCTTTAATTGACTAACATCGATTCATTAAAACGAAATATCATTTTTGTATATAATTAAAAGCTTAAATTTGTTGATAGTAGATAATAGGCTGGGATGAGATAAACTTAATTAAGTTAACAATTTTTGTACATACATGTGTGTGTACACATACATAATTATTTTCATTGCGATATCGTTATTATTATTACATTGGCAATTAGCGGATACTTGATTTCGTCTGCATTGTTTACAATCTAAGCTATGTACAGGGAATAAAACATAAAAAATATTAAAGGCTAAAATATACTTATTTTGCTAATCTTTTAGAATCGCTAAAATTTTATAAGACAAACCTTCACCCCTATAATCTACGAAGAGGTGAGCAAAGTAAATATATTACACTCCCACGTTTCACCAGTTACGTTTACGCCCAACAATGAAATGTATGATGAGCCTATTGCTGTACACCATCTATAACTCTAGATTCTATGCCATTACCGGGAATTTTAAGTTACAATACCCAATTAAACTTTGCCTGATCCGAAGATCGAATTCAGAGTCTCTTACTCAGCACCACCTGCATAAATGTAAATAATTCGTCAATATAGTACATTTTAATATACTTAGGCTTAATAAATCTTTTGCAGAATCCAAATGTATAGTGGCAAAACGCATAGTATCAAAGTCAAAACATTATAAAGACAACTTGTCGCAATGACGCAAAGCCTGACAATCGCGAAAAAACCTTGACGATTTTTCTTCATCTTTCAAAATGGTGCTTTGTTCTCGCGGGTTTCTTTCTAAATTAAATCAATTACTATTACAATGAATTGCGAATAACATTTTTAAAGTATAAACAGTATTGTGTGCAGCTATTAAAAAATTCTCAGTTAACTTTTTCGAGAGCCGGATAGTGAGTGAAAAAAATTCAATTGAATCGTCCTTATTAATTCCGCATTCGATGTTTGATACCTGATTGTTATATTCAGAGATACCTTACGTAAGTATATATGCTTTTTGTTGTTAAACATGACATTAGGTGTGCGTGGCTTGGACATGCGGATCTCCCAGTCAGTGTCGATCGAAAATATCGCAAATATATTTGGTACGTTACACCCATTTTTTTAATTTACATGCGATATATTAGTATGTTTTTCCCCTGTAATTGCTGCCAATTTATTGTGATCGCTATATGTGCGCACGGAAACAAGTTTTTTTTAGTTACGGACGTCGACAGCCGTTTAGATACAGCAGTATTTCCTGCATAGAATAATATTTCGCGAATACGTTCATAAATAATTGTAATTAAAATGTTCTAGTATCTCATATTTTTTACATTATCTAATTAAATGTCTTATGTAAATTTTATACATAACACTTATATATTGGCATTGGAACTCTCCAATAAAATTAAAACATGTAGACCTTGGCATACATGATTTTTCTTTTTATAGTTCAAAGTAAAATAGTATGCACTTGGTGTGATCAATCATTTGCTATTTCCGTTTTTCTTGTCATTTGTACAGTAGCCTAATAAACCTTCCTGTATTGTTTTGTTAAAATTAACAATTGTCAACTTAAAAATCTTTTGAATTTATATCATTACATTTTATGAATGAAACATAAAAGTATGTTTATGTAAATAATTGGCATCCACTGCTCTCTACCTACCCTCTAAAGGGTGTGAAGTGACCATCTTCATAACATGATATTCTTAATATCATGTATAGATGGACTTAAAAACAAAATATGACATATAACAACCAAAGGAAACATCATAACACAATTCAAACATCTTACCCTTTCTCCACTAGACTTTGTGGGAAATCATATTACATTATAGCAACTTTTTACCTTTAAAGAACATAACATTACACCTGTAATCCCCAAAGTGGTAGGCACCGGGGTGTAGTACACTCCCACATTTCACCAGTTGCCCTTAAAGGCATATAAGTAAACGTTGATTGGTTTGATTGATTATTTTCATATGATTGGCAATTGAATTCAATATGTAAGCCATATTGTAAGTTATGTATTGATTATTACAAATAATATGGCCAATATTTCCAAAATCAGTATATTTTCCAAGTTCAGTAGTCATCAAGCCTATGAATAATTTAATATTAAAATGTCAAATTGTGACTGATTCACCAATTTTACATAATCACAAATCCCTTATTGTTGTACTCTTGGACACAAGTCATCTCTCAGAAGGAGAAAGGTTAAAACCGATCATAAACAGCCATACTGGTCCAGTGTGAGTTGACAAAAATATTACTTTATTGGATACTTCATTTTTTATCGGAAACATCAATAATCAGTGATTAGCACATTCAAATTCAACCTTGGACTCCAGGGGTCCTGGGTTCAAATCCTGGGATACAAGTCTTCTAAAAACATGTGTTTTAATGTTAAATATGGCTTATTATAACTAATTATCTATAACAAGCTCTACAATAATTCAATCATACAATTATATCAAATGATACTACAGCAGTCTCATTGAAGTATTTGCAAAAACTTTCCTACACATGTGACAAGTCCAGTTAAACAATGTAAAAAATTGACAAGGTAATAAACCATACAAACAGTACCGCAGCAAATCTGTACCAGCAGATGACCTAGTGGATGACATCACACTTGAACACATCACTGTGTGTTACTTTGGGTGAATCATGTGTAAGTGTAGGTAATAGGTGTTTAGTTCGGTAAATAATCATATTAACACAGTCAAGGAAAAATTAGATATGACTGCCTTGTTGGTCAAGTGGTTGCAAGCGCGACTGCCGATCTTGAGGTCTCTGGTTCAAATCCTGGGTCGGATACTATTGGATTTTTGTAATTTAGAATTTCTAGTAGTGACTCGGTGTTTGCATCTATGCTCAGTGTATGGCAATAGGCTCACTACCTATTCCATGGGACTTCATTGTAACTGATAAAATATGGGAGTATACTACACTCAGCCTACCCCTTCAGGTATTACAGGTGTGATTTTACTTTTTTTATTTAAAATTTATGTAGCAATTATTTGTATATTTACATTTGGTGCACTCTACATACCCCCTAAAGAATCTAATGTGATATAATAATAATAGCAATGTAAAGTTTTTACCTACAACAAGTGATGTTATATGAATATATTGATGACCCTCAACTGGATACAAATTGGCTAGTTCAATTTTAATTCAAAACCAATTTATTATATGCTTAAGTTATGGAGTAATGTATGATTCATAAAAGATTATACTTCACTAGCAAATAAAATGTATTAAACATATGAATAATGATTTTAGTGAGGGTAAAACGAACTAAAAGAATTTTGATATCATTGTAGGCAGTAGTGATACTTTATCTCTACCTACTCCTATAGGAAATACATACATACATACATATTGTCACACCAAGTGCCTTGTGAGGTAGGCAGTAAGCATGGAGTGCCAAATATCCCTATCCTTACATACCTGCCTTCATCAATCTCTCCATATGATGATGTTTATTAAGAGATATTTGGCAGTTTGTGCTTTCTGCTCACCTCATAAGGGTCCTGGTGTGATGGTATAATAATATTTTAAAAGCAGAGTCCAAACTGCACATATGAATCACTTATATGTCTATCATTATCAAGAGACTAGCTATGGCTGCGACTTCATACTGGCTAAGCAAACCTAATCTGTGTGTGATGATTGACATAACTTCTTTATTTGCTAACTAATTTAAATGAAAAAAAATAAATGTTAAGTGAAGCCCATGACAATATAACCCTGAAAACTGCATTCAATTCAGCGTCTGAGTGTGCTCAAACATACATACAAACAGACAAAATGAAAAAAAATTGTTTTGGATTCTCTTGCGTATATAAAGGCCCCCCATTAAAATTCTTAAATATATTTGCCATGTACATGATACAGTGATCAGTTACAGTTTTATTATATGTATAGATAACAAATGACATTGAATAATGAATTAACCTACACGGATATAACTGAGATTAGTGACTAGATTACAGAATTTGTATTATTATATATATGTTTATGTCCAACCAAAATGTGTGTTGTCATCTGTGTGTAGATCTTTGATATTGAGACAACAATACTTTAATGGTATAAAGTGGTATATAATGGCCATTGAACATACACATAGGCCTTTCCTAAGGGAGCCTGCCCATAATTACAATATAACAAGTCCTGGTTCAAATCCCTGGTCGGGTACTATTTGATTTTATATTTTTTTTAAACCTGACAAAGAGGCAGACGGCTAAATGGTCACTGTTGCTTATGAATATTTGCAAAATCCGAGCAGTGACCAATGTGTTGCAGGCTTTAACCGACTCTCTTGAAGAGCTACATGATGTATTACTCTTTTTTTGTATAATATGGCAGGCTAGCATTTGGCCACTTGCCACTTGAAGGAATGTGCAGTTGTGTTGTAACATGGAGCGCGAATGCCTAGGATAAGTCTATTCACCCTAGTTTTTATTTTATTAGGAAGTGCATCATTTACTCCCTCGTACCCACTTTAAAACCTAGTAAATCACTTTAACCAATTCAAAACCAGGTAAGTCTCTAGACTTGCTATTATTTAGTATTTTTTACAATCAACACCTGTTTTTACCTAACATAAATACTGTTCTAAGGCTGACCTGTTTTACATTTATGCGCTCTCCTCTAAAATTTAGTTTAGAGTCCCTACTGGGTTTTGAAATGGGGCAGCCGAAAAGAGGTAAAAGAAAAGAACAATATTAGACATGTTAATATAATTAAACATTAATTTCACATATACACCTGTAACATATATCCATAAATTTGGAAACCTTGTCAATGTGGAAGATGTCTACATTGCTTGAGTTAACATTATTGTAAGTTTGCATAAGCCTATTGATGGTGCATGCTTCCCTAGCTTAGTTTAACAACGAGATAAAACAAAGATGCACGCACTTTGTTCGAGCGTGCGAGTTGACAACAGAAATATCAGGTAAATTCGAAAGGTGCCAAGTCGCCCGATCGGGCGAGTTTATTTCGGGCGAGATGACGAATAACCCCTTTAATATTGATAAGCTCTAGCAATTTCGGTGATGTC
>DWMG01005022.1:0-10494 GCA_018244855.1 Elbella merops | reverse complement strand
AGTGCGTAAACTAGATTAGTATCGAGCGAAATACGACATTCTTAGGAAGTAAGTTTGAATATTTGTTTTACTATTATATCATCATCACGCCAGCTCCTTTAGAAACAGGCAGAGGACTCTTTCGTTCATTAACCATTTTTAAGCGTAAAAAGAAATATAAATATTACAAATACTTATTTGTTTTGTAGGGTATTATCATTTACATGACAATTTATAACGAATATTTCTCCATTTGGAATCCAATACTTGATTTATGACGTAATAATCTTTTTGACCAAATAAATACGTTTTAACTCCAATAACATTTGCAAAATAATGTAATGTAGACAAAAAAATATTAATTGTCCTTGTATGAATAAATGAACGTCAATAATTTATGTTTATCAAAACAAGTAACTATTACTCAACTTTGATAAATTTCTCTTAAAGTGTCTCAATTGATAAATTTAATTAGGTTGATATCGAAACTGACTTTTAACTCGAAATATTAACAAACAACAAAGTCTACGAAACCGGTGTGCGTGTATGAAGAGAGATATTATATAGTATAGAAGAAGCATGTCAAGTCAGCAAGAAAAGTAATATTTTGTCCTCCGCCTACTCCTTAAGGCATCTGGTGTGACGATGTAAATTAACAAACTATTTCTCGATTTGTACATCGTGGAATTAATCAAGACAAGAGTCACTTTAGAGACACTTTGTATTCACTTTGTATTCATCTTGCTTACCTTTCGGTGACATTAAGGTCAAACATGAACCTACGGCTAATAAAAAAACAATCACGCATCATAAACTCAGTGCAAATGAAGAGACTGGAGCTTTAACAAAAGTACCTTTGTCATAGAATCTTCATCATGAGACTGACCCAGTCCACTGCTGCATGTAATCGTAAGCCCCCCCTAATAAGCGCCATCGCACTTCTTCACAAATCGTCAATCTACATAGTCACCTACCAACTATCATAAAACAAAACATGGATAACACAACATCACGCCTGTATTGTCCCGAAGAGATAGGCAGAGGAATGTACCTAGTGGTTAAATTAAACGGTATAAATTATTAGGAATATTTCTTGAAACAATGTAATCAATTGACTTTTTAAATATTTTTCTAGCAATTTAAACAATTAGCGCGTGATCGAGTGGCTTGTTCGTAACAGTACGCTTTTACATAATAATTTTAATGAGTACGATTGGATAGCGATAGTGCGTTCAAGGTCATTTAATTGTAGCTTTGATCTAAACGTTGTGTCAATTTGCATATCGGTAACTGATTGGCACTGTCACTGTACTGATCACATGATGTGTGTCGAGTAACGCGCAAGACTAGTTAGTATTTTTGCATTTTAGGATATGACGTAATATAAGATGTAGAGATAATAAAATTTTTAGAATTTATTGATTTCATTATGAATCACCCCAGGAACTACGGTCAGCTAGTATGATAGTAATAAGTCACAAAACGTTTTCATAATATGTACGAGTATTTGACATTTTGTTATTTTTTATCCGACTTCACAAGAGGTTATTATCAACTATGCTGCGTTTTTATACTTGACATTCTTCTTGATATTTTTAAGCGATTCCACTTGAATAATTTGCAATAAATATAAAACAGTCCACTTTTTAAAGCCACTTTTAGTCGATACTTAGGTACTTTGAATCCGTCACTGAGAAAACGAATATAAAAATTAAAAAATGTGTTTTGGTACAAAATATGCAACAAATTTCAGGAAGAGAGAGGGCAGCCGTTCGAAATTACATATAAACATCCTCACATCTAACAACGATTCAACATTAGGTATTAAATTCATACGAGATTATAAAAAAAAAAAATAACACTGAAATTTTCGCAGATGTACGTAATAATAAACGCGAGTGTACGGTCAGTGTAATGCTGGTAATAATCGTGACGTTGATAGCTCAGTAGATGATACATTAACGCAAACTTTCACTGCGATAGAGCAGACTGCAGCGGAGACATCTGCCGCTCTGAGGCGAATCAATTTATTTTGTGTGCCGGTATACCGATAAATAGTGGCGTCGAGATGTACATGTGCGCACGAAAGTGTTGAAAGAAAACAAATACAAGAAATATTACACATGTATAGAAACTTTTTTAGCCTCTAACGAACACACTATGACAGGCTTGTTGATCTAGTCATAAGCTGACGTCGTTGGTAGGTTTACTAGCCAAAAAAAATATTTTATATCATATACATATGTAACTTATCACCTGTCTGGTTAACGTAGCACATATTCATGTATAGATTCGGATCAAACAGGTTAGTATGGAGAAATTTTCGGATTTTTACTATTATTAACTATTATTTGGTTACTGACTACATAAGTCGTTATTATATTTATATATACACAGTAACTAATAATAACATTCCACAACAAAGTATCTGACAACATTAGATAATCTCAACGCCATCGTACCAGGTATCATCAGATAAACGTAATTTTTATCAAGATACACAACGGATATATACAATAGTATACAAATAATAAGTGCATAGAAGACAGTTGAACGCGACAGTACATACCAGTTACCGATCGCCAATACATTCCAGTTAGCAGTATCCCTTGTCAGCTGCTCTCCGCTCGCCTCCTGCATCCTGTTGCTCTTGATGAATGTATTTTCCGCAACATAAACAAACGTAGGGAAATTAGCCGCGCTACTTTCTTCGTCTTCTAACAGGTTTAGGATAAGGTACGTTTCACACGAACTACAATATGTAACTACTGAATGAAAGTATAATAAAAGTATACTTTATCATCATCATTACCATCCTTGATATACATTGATAATGTTGATGATGACCATTATTAATGTCAACCTTTTAATGTTCCGCTGTTGAACGCGGGTCATTATTTTACACTTATTATTATGTACATACGTTTAACGCAATTTTATATAAATTGATTATTTATTTATTCCAACATTTTCAAAGCAGCGATAAAGTATATTTTTAAGTTGTATGTCGAAGGAGTTGTTACGTAAAAATTGATGATTCTTAACAATTAGCGTACTAATAAAATGAGGCTTAGTGATTTAGACTAGATTTTTTACCATTCCATTCCAAGAGTTGGGAATTTGAATTCAGGCACGCAATTCTCACGTCAAGAAATCATGCATATATTTATGGTTAAATATAGCCCGCCATCCGTACTGTTATATTAATAATAAGAAGTCACTATGAACTCAGGTTAACATCGGATGTCGATAATTGGATAGATGGAACGATTTGATACAATTCATTACACAACGGATGGTAATTCTCTTATGAGTTGTTGCAGCTGGATGTTTGAATACTGGATGGTACCTTCTTCCGTTATGAGCCAACTGTAAAATCTATTCATTAATACGTAAAGAGAAATCTTTGTAACATTTTTGTGTGGCATGTTAAAATCCTTTAAAAAAAGAAATCTAATGTAAATACTATTAGATTGTCAATTTTAGACATAAAAATCGATGGTCAATCAATAGCACAGAGAAGAGATGTACAGCTATAAACTTTAAATATAAGAACCTCATTCTCATCATTGAGCCTGTTTAATTCCAGTGCTGTAGATAGGCTTCCCCTGAGGGGTTTTGTTCATAATCCTCACGCTGGACATGCTGTTGATGATCGCAGAGCATAGAGTCTCGCTCAGCCGGTATTGATGCCCATAGTCAGCCAGGGCATATTGTGATCTACCAGCGCCAGGTTTAGTAGCCTCTAACAACACCCTGGTATCCCGACATGAGTTTGGAAGATGAATTCTTTCTCGGCCCCGATAAGTACTGATAAGAACTTCAGTAATTTTCAAACTTAATGGCGTTCAAATTACGAGTACTGTTAAACTACTAACATAATTAAATGTACATTGACTATTTACAGTCAACGTAACAACTGTACTGTTAGTATAAATAAATGTATATTGACTACTTACGCCGAGGATGTAACAGTAGTTCTACCGCTTGTCCTCCCATAAATGTATCCGTATTTTATACTGAATGCATACTTGAGCGACAGACAAACACTTGCCTCTGGTCTATTTGCGTACACAAGTGGAGTTATTTATGAATGAGGGTTCATATCAGCGAATATCTTAATAAGGAACCATGTGTAGATAGTATCCAAGTCTTATCTTACAATGAGAATTCTCACACCAGCTACGAAGTATCAAAGTTACAACGTATGGACTCGTAAGTATTATAAGTAAAAGATGATGGAAATGATACGCCTTTGTGCGCAAATCACGGCAATACTGCTGGATACATTCTGATAATTTTTCTTTCGTTTTACTACCTAGAAACTTGGTCATTATTTCTAAGAAAAAATATTACAATGTCTTCATTAAATGGAGAGTTATTAAAGTTTGAAAAATATACAATTTTGAGATCTTTTATAAGTTTAGAAGAATAGAGCAAAGATTTTATTACCGTAAGGACATAAATTTGCCTCAAGCGCCTGAAATCATTCTGGCGATTTCCTTTGCTTCGATCAATAGCTATGCAAGCGCTGAAATATGCGGTGCGAGATGGCTGACGATTACTTAATGCCTGCTCAATCAAAGCCGACCCGTACCTTATTGAGCAGGTATTAGCAAGAGCTTTGTCTCTCTGCTGTTAGTTCAATTTAATTTTGACGCAATTTAACTAGTACAAGCTGTTGAAAAGTACTATGGTGCAATCAGGGGAGCCAATTAACAAAAATACCATAAATTGTGTATTCAGAGACTAGCGCACCAAAAAAAGAAATTGTTTAAGTGATTTCGAGCTATTCATTGCAATTTAATTAAACGTATAGGTGACGCGTTCTGCGTGGCGCTTATGACAGTTTTGTCCTAGTCCTCGCGTGATCGCAATTTGCGTAACGCTTGAGAATTTTTACTCCGTCATCGAAGAAGATTTACTTTGATGAATTTAACTAAACTGATAATTGAAAATTTGATATTACATGATGTTAACTGTTCTATAATAATTAATAATTACAGACAATAATAATAGTTAAAGAGAACTTTAATAAAAGTTATTTTAATTCTAACTATAAGAGACTGTCTTGTTGGTCGAGTGGTTGCAAGAGCGACTGTTAATCAAAAAGTACTATGTTTGATATCCTGGTGGGACAAAATATTATTGGGTTTTTCTAAGTTGAAGACCCCCAGTAGTAGCACGGAACGAGGATTTGTGCCTGGTGTACAGCAATAGACTTATCCCCTATTCCAATGTGGAATGTAAACATAACCGGTGAAACGTGGGAATGTACTACACTCCTCTGCCTACCTCTTCCTTCTAGGTTAACCGTAAGTGATAGGACGGTAACACAGAGTAAAGTTTTGGTAAATATACTCTTCAACATAATGACCTCAATAATGTGAAAAGTTAAATTTAAATAAGTTAAATTTGCGAATTTCAACATATATCGGACCAATAACAAGAATAAATGCAGACATTTTGACGCTAAATTGGTGATAATATTGCCAAGTCTGCCACCTCGCACTTGGCCAGCGTGGCGGACTATGGACTTAACCCTCTCAATATGAGACGAGACCCATATTCCAACAGTGGAATTATAAATTATATTATTATTTTTTTTTATTTATTGCCAAGTCATTGTTGTACAAAATGACCTTAGCATTAAAATATCATATAAAATTTATCGTGATTTAGAAACAAGCTTCCAAAATAATATTTTGAACAATATATTTCAATTTACTTAAACAAGTTTTAATTTAAGATCTTGGGGTTCTCGGTATTTTAGTGTAAATAAATTAGAACATTAACAAACTATGTTTGTATGTTGCACAGTATTATAAAGTCACCTACACATAGATTAAGATAATAGATAAACATACACACATGCAACTAGAAGGTATTTATAAAGCTCAACTGATATTGAACGCTAAGATCCAGATAATCATGATTGATTTAATGATATTTTTGGCAATGTCGACAGTTCAACTATGTTACTCACGATAAGAACAGTATTATAAATTTCATATGAAATTATGCAACGTATTAGGCACTGATGTCGACTGGTACATTCGAATGCAAAATTTATTTACGTTTAGACTTAGATACACATCTGGTTCTGATAACAGTTATGTACTCGTATGTACATGGCGAGTGTATTATGATACTGCCCACCTGTTCTTGATTGATCACTCCATTCAACAACCACCTTACTTCTATTTAATAACTACAAGAATAGATATGAAAGAAGGCTTTTATGAGGCTGGTAAAAAGTTTTTACGTGTGATAACTACATAGATTCATAGGCGGTCAGCAGCATCGTATTTGTAGTAATAAGTGCATCTATGCGCTTCTATAATCGCATACGACTACAACTTTTACTGTCAACACTACTTTTGAGTGTCTCGTTGTCATAGTAGTTGTAAACGTCGATACTGAGTACGAGGTCCTGGTTTCGATCCCCTGCGCGGTCAAAGTATTATTGGGTTTTATGAACTGGAAATTCACAGTAACAGTAGATTTGTGCCCAGTGTAGGGTAATTATTTCACCTCCCGTTCTGTGAAATATATAACATAACAGGTCAAATGTCGTAGTACTGCTCTTCTGCCTACTCTTTCGGCAAAATGGACGTTGTGTGATAGCTCAGAACAATTTACGTTATTATAACGTTAACACTTCACTTTCATTACGAGCAGACAGAGAATACCGAGCCCCAAATATCTCAATCCTACAAACCTGACGTGCTTCAGACATGACGTATAATCTCCATAATATATAATAAAGTGCCTAAAGATACAGCCAATAACCCCAACAGCGAGTTACATTACAGCTCTTATCAGTTCAAAGTGACGTAAGTCCTGGAGGCTATGATAATTACGTTGGCCCAACATAGAGTTGGCTGTTCGCTCGAGGCCCGACCGCGCTAATGCCTGGCCGCATCCCGGCGAGATCGCCCGCTCCCAATCTGCAAATAGCTCTCTACAATATGCCCAAAACTGTATATCATTTGGTCATACTCTACAACTTTACCTTTTTTGAGCAACATCATCATCAGCCTATCTCACCCCACCGCCGGACATAGGAGTTCCAAAGGAGCGCTATCGCGCCCTGACCTGTTTGGGAATTAACCTATTTAAGTGGCTATCACAACTTTTTATCGTCACCTGGGTTGACTAGTAGATTCCAATTGGCATTATGTCCGCCCTTTCTTAACAACTATAATTATAGAATAAATAAATGAAATTCTCTTACTGCCTCGTTAGTCTAATGGTTATTAGCGCGACTGCTGATCGAGAGCTTCTGAGTTCGATTTTTATGAACATATTAGTCTTAACATAAATAATTATTTCAAATAGGCAGGTAGTGACTTAAATTATTACGATAACCAATAACTTACTCGTGATACAACATTTTTGCGCAATCTATAACCAATTATTTCACTTCTTACTTTCTGTTCTTATAATGTTATTCTGCTCTGACAACAACATATCGGCTTCGAATAATTTTACATTTATAACCATAGTGTAAATTATGATCACATACATACAATACATATTTTCATGCCAGGTCCCTTAAGGGGTGGCGCAGATGCACGCAGATAGCGAGGGAGGTCAAAACTCACTTATCTCGACCAAATAGGAAAAGTTCTGCTAGGTGGGGGAGTTAGAAGTATCCGAAACCAGCGTGCATGTATGAAGAGAGTGATTAGTGTGGCAGAATCACGGCCGGTAAGCATAGAGATATTTGGCACTCCGTGCTCTCTGCCCACCTCTTTAATGTGATCATATTCACGAGATTGTTTATTCATTGTGCTCCATTTTTGTATTGAAATTAAATCGATAAGGTTTATGTGAATGAAATAAAGTCGACTTTAATATACTCAATAAAAGGTTTACGCTATTATCCGAAACAATATTTATGTATATTTAGTAGCATAACATAACAACAATTTCAGGCTTAAACTGTTATAGTTATCGTTGTACAGACTATAAATATTATTTTTGACTGTTGTACGTAATAATAAAACGTGTAAATAAATGAAAAACCAGAGCTTTTAATGCTTTAAAGTTACATAAACATTTAATTTAATACAAAAATTACTACTGCTTTTATTTGATAGTATTTCGAAATAAATTGCAGACCAGTTACATTAAAAAATATTACGCAATATTAATTTAGTATCATTAAATGCATACCTACACAATAAGATACCTGGCTAAAAAAGAGAAATAACTATTTATTTGGCGGTTATAATAACTTTTAACATAACAAGGTAACTAATTATTAACGGGTAACTATTTTTACTATTACTATGTACCTATTTCCAGGTTTTATACAACGGAATTTTACTAAAATTTTTACAAGTTCTTATTACTGCAAAAATAATACAGCAGGATAACTAGTCATTTACGGGTAACTATTTTTGTAATAGCAAATATAAAAGACATAGTAATAACTATGTCTTGCTTCCGTGAAATGGAATTGTACCAAATTTTTCAACTTTGTATTACTGCAAAACGATTATTCATCGTCGGTGACCATCACTACCATTTTCAATGACCATCACATAAAATCATTCATAACGCGTTTTCAAATCCACAATATCATCTAGTACACTGAAGTTAATTTGTTAAATTCTTAAAATTGCGTTAGGATTATAATTAATTTGTTCTATTGTTCTATAAGCAAACAATAATGCAATTGTGATGTTTGTCGCTTATCAATATTAATCGAATCGCGAATACTATATTACTTACTTGAATTCATTAATTATGATATATTGCGGCAAGGATTTCCAATAACCCGTTGTGCTTTCAATTCATTCGTTTACGTCATGACTAATCCAGTTTAAGTTTTTATTTAAGACATAGCTCTTGTATTTCCCCGATGTGGTAGACAGAGAGTAGTACACTTCCAGGACAATAGGTGTTGAGCCTATTGCCATACACCGGGCGCTGATCAAAACTCCGAGCCACTACTAGAAAATCTGAGCCAGAACAATCCAGTAGTCGTAATTCGTCGTCTAGTTGTAGGATTCGAACCAAGGATCTCTCGACCGGCAATTTCGCTTGCGACTACTCGAACAATGAGGCAGTCAAGAATTATAATTCATTTCATTTTATTTCGGAATGGATACCACATCTTAGAAAAGTAGCGTAGGACGCCCTCCGGCTCAATGGAGTGACGAAAGACGCAAAGTAGTTGGATGTAAAGAGCTTCAACTTTTCACTTCTCGATTACAGATCGAGCTCAGTGGCGTACTATTGGAGACGCGTATGTCCACTATTAAACCATGACGGGCTGATAATCACGATGATAATGATTATTTTACTATCCAGTGCAAATACTGTCTGTGTCCATTGTGGAAGCGCCGGAGCCCGTGACGCCCGCGGAGATGTTTGACATTACGTTGAAATAAACATTCGATGAATCGCCATTTCCATGTCTGCGCCACTAACGGCCCATTGAGGCTTTCTTACAATTTATTTATTGGCAACAACAAACGGTTATGCCCGCTAAATACAGTTTTCAAGCGAGAGCTCATGTTCGCTGGTGGTAATGTTCTAATCTTTAGTGGTTTCCATGTTTGACTGGCCTGCTAGCGGACGTAACCCCTGAGCTGAGTCGTAAGTTCGCTTCCCAGTCAGCAAAAATATTTGCCTTTTTTAATTTTTACAGTGAATATTATCTTATTATTTTATTGATGACTTCAGTATCACCTATCACTACAACAAATACATAGTATCGCTTCGTAATTTTTCTACGAACTAGTTTGTGTACTTTCCGTGTAAATGAAAGATTATCTATCATATTACGTATTCCAACTCTTGAACAAATATTTTACCACCACACCAAACCTCGGTAAAATCGTTCTATTATTTCTTGAGTAATAAATGAACAAACAAACAGACAGACAAATAGATAAAAAATAAATTAAATGTTCGTCTGTTAATACAGTATGCGTACATAAGAACAATTAATGTTTAAAGTATATGCGTCTGTATGTATGTGGGTATTTTTGTTATCATATACATATGTATATAACAACAAAATAATTTATGTGTAGCCTTTTCCTCGTCACCAATTTAATATACCCATATATCGTACGTATATCGATTGTATAATATATCTACCCGCATGGTGCTTTTATCGCTTCTAAGCCTGACCTTCATAGACAATTGCTAATTTTTTAACAAGCTTAATAATTTTAAAGGTTACATAACTCCCATATTAATATTTGAATTAGTATCAATGAACAAATTTTAACGGACAATTACTTTTAATATTTTTGTCGTCTCTGCATTATGTGATAGGTAGAGACACGGATACATGAAATATTTTCTTTATAGTGAACATTATCTAATCTTTTTCGCTCCAATATCTACTTCGCAGTAAATTATCTCTTTAAAATAATAATCTGCTTATTTAAAAAAAAAAACAAAAATTAACAGTAGCACTTTAAATCAAAGAAAAGTTGAAAAAAATTATCATTTAGTAACGTTATTTTATCAACCTTGAGTCACCCCAAA
>DWMG01005021.1:0-10496 GCA_018244855.1 Elbella merops | reverse complement strand
CACTTACCATCAGGTTACCCGTCTACCTGTTTGCTAGGTTAAAGAAAATTTCAGTATTTAAATCACTATAACATTGTTTACTTGTGCTGCCTTCTTTTATGTAGACAATTTCCTTGCCATTGTCTTGTTTTCACTGTAATATGTTTGTTCTGTTTTTTCATGCTACTTGCCCCAGCACCCTGGTGGAGAAGAGGTGCTGCTGGAGATGGCCGGCCAGGATGCCACCGAGCCTTTCGAGGATGTCAGTCACAGCTCCGATGCCAGGTAACATAATAACCTGTTGTGGTAACAAAATTGCTCTGTACAAATATTCTGTATTCTTCGTTAAGACAAGTGATGTTAGATGCCATCTAATTGAACCAGCCCGATGCTAACAGGCAACTGATATAGCAAAATCTATTGCAAATAAAGATATGAACGTAAGCTTATACAGTGAAACCTGGTAAAGTGGGATGTCAAGGGAATGAGGATTTTGTACTATTTAAAGAGGTTTTCATTTATCCAGTTCCAATTAGACAGGTTTAATATTATAGTAGTCTCATTTAGGCCTCCGCGTATAGACGTCGAAATGTACCGTTATTCCATTTATAGAGGTGGAAATGTTAATAAAAATGCATATTTTGGTGTTACGAATTAACTGTATCCTGGTTTATCCATGTCAAGAGACATTTTTCAAGTTCAGGATACTCCGCTGATCGTGTTCATTTTAGTTTCCTCTTCCATAATTACACTGAGACCAAATTTTGTCATTATTTCGAATAATTCTACACATTGGTATCTTTTTCTCCGTACACAATTGGTCACGCGATTTTCCATAATCATAATCTGATAAAAGCTTTAATTTTTCAGACGCTGATAAGGTTTTATATTAACGTTTGGACATTTTGTACACTTTTATTCCCTTGTTTGTAGGTTAAAGCCTGAGATAGTACTGACAAACAAAGGATGTACGGAAGGCATTGTTGTACATATATATTTTTTTCTAAACAAACGTTTCGAAACCTGTCCCAACCTGATTAAATGTCTCACTTATATATGGAATTGAGGTACATAGTCCTAATTATAGAGATAAACATCGAAAAATTCCTAGAAATAAATCTCATTTAGCCAGGTTCGAAAAGTACCATTAATTAACAGCGGCAATTCAATGACAAAGTGCCGGGACCTCATTGCAATTCTCAATAATAGAGGTTTCTCACTTATCCAGGTCCCACTTAACCAGTTGTCACTGTAATAAAAATAAATACAATAAATATATTTAATACAAAATAAGGGTTTTTATGATTTTACTTCACCTCGTTTGATTGAAATCCACATCGTCAGAGGGTCCATTTTAATTACTCAGTGCAATAAACATCATTATACAAATCGGCCGTGTGTTTTAGTTCCTCTAGTCCCTATTATTGACCTAACAAGTTGACATTACTGCACCGGCCACATTGCTCCGGCACTAGAAATACACAATTAGATTTAAGGACACACATCGTACAGCCAGTTTATAGTGATTCACTAAGGATTCTATCATGGTTCCATCACGGTAGACCTCTATGGTGCGACAACACACACGGACGTCTGGTCCCAAATAAGTAGAGCGTTGAATGTAGAAACCAGAACATTGGAAAACTACATATGTAAATGAAAAACTAAATTTGTTTCTAAATGCATAGTCACATAAGGAATTTTTAAATCGATTTAAATAGGCGAGACTTGTACTTGTAAGATATTAACTCAAACAGTTGCTATATTTCAGAGCCCTAATGAAAAAATACAAGATCGGTGAGTTGGTGGAGGCGGACCGCACGCAGAGCAAGGCGGCCTTCTCGCCGCAGTGGAACAACGACCAGCCGCAGGAGCAGGGCAAGTGCGTAATCGCGTAGACCTCGCCCCTACACCATAACTCCCCTATATTCTTTGCCACAGTTCGTCGCACGCTCTAAGATGATATTCGCGTCACTCGAGTTTCATGACAATTATATTGAGCTTGCTATCTGACGGTTAATACCTACTGTTACCTATCTAGTACCTACCTACGTCACTCCGTCTAACCAACCGTTTGAACATTAACACAATGCCGGTGACACTTTTTGCTAATTAAACCCATATTGCGCCTACGGAGATGCTCATTATATTTTTACGTAGCACAAAAACCACGAGTAGCTCGCGTGACGCGCGCAGCCGCGACCTTCCACCCCTCTATCAAGATGTTCATCGTCTCTGAATAACTATGTTTCATCTGATCCACTACATTCGCATATCTTCATCCGCTGTGTGCAACTTGAAGAATCTTTACGATACATAGTTCACTTTACATACGTAGAGTAGATTAGCCGCCTCAATTATTACTACAAAGTCGCAATGTTAGTGGCACATTGTACCCCACCCATGTACTTGAAACTTAATCGTTAAATAACTCTAAATGTAACTTGTATACATATTAAATGTAGATTGCATAATATTATACATACATAATATATTTACCTATATATTTTTCCCTCTATTAGTGCTTGTTATACAATTATAAAACTAAAGTGTCCTAAGGAGACTCAGGTACCTATTCTTTCATTAATAAGAAGACTCACATACTCTTTCTTACTTTTTCTCTTTGCTAAGTAAGGGGTGCTATAGTTCCTTACTATAACAAAGTGATGTCATTAATGCCGTTCTACTTTGATAACCCTACGCAATCTCTCTGCACTTTTTAACAGTCTGTGATACTAAAATAAACATTTAGCACAGAATCTTGCTGACCAATGCACATGTGACGTCATTTAGTGATATTTGTTTGCAAATTGTTTATTCTGATTTTAGAGTTACAGTAAAGCTGACGTCACGTATATCTTTTTATATCTATTTAAATGTATTTTATGATAATTCCATTGTGTACATTCATTAACATTTCTTATTCTTACACGCAGAAATTAACTAGGCACTTCATTACGACGACGTAATAAGGAGGTAGGAACTGCGTCTAAAGGATTTGCGAAATTGATCATATTTTTAGATTTATTTCAGTACGAAAACATCCATGCGCACATTTAGCAGTAATTAAATTGCTATCCGTACTAATGGTAAGCGAAATCAGAAAGGAAACACGTTAGGGAGAATTCATATTGTGAACCGAGAGAACGAGAGGGGGGGGGGGCGCATTCCTTACAAGTGCCAAGTTGATTTCTGCCTGTTGTACTTTAGTCTAGATAAACGCAGTTACATATTCAGTTTACTTTTGACGCACGATTGGCTGATCTTAGTACCGACACCAGCACATGGCTCTGTGTGAGTGAAACCACTTCGTCATTACGTGTACGTGATTTAGATTAGTTACTTTCACCACCAACTGCGATTACTTTTAGATCTGATCCCAATATGTTTTCGATATAATTATCTGCTAGTCGTCCGGCATCTAAATTTTAATTGATTTATGTATCGGCTGAAATGCAATATAAATTACAAATCTCAATCATATCTTGATTTTATTGTTCATAAGTGTGACGTGTGCCGGCACGTTTTGAAAAGCCTCACGAATACTGTAATCGTTGATCGAATTGTAATTAAGTACTTAATGTTATACAAATATATGTATTTATAAGCATTGCGTGCTAAAGGATCTCGTTTTTTTATTTGTTTCTAACAATCACAAATCTGGGTATCACGTCGTATGCCTATGACTTGTTAGAATAGATTGTAAGCTATTAACGCACTGAATAGTACTTACTGTTAAAGGCTGGGCTGTAATATTTTATTTAGCTGTAGATCATAGATTTTTTTCATTTTGATAGTGCTTATGGTCTAATCTTTAGTAAATATGTTAATATATATTTATACGTAGATTGTCAAATGTATTGTTGTATCTAATGTTAAATAAAGCACATATAACAAATATACGCTTGTTATTTTGTAAAAAACACCTTTTATTTTAAAACGGTTTTCATTCATTTACCAGACCCATGTGCTTTTGTTTGATTCCTTTTTATTTGTCGTTATTTAACCTTCTTTAATTCAAAATACCTATTATGATAAACAATACATTGTTAACAACCTAAAAGACTTTGATGTTCAGCCAAGAATATTTTTTTCTATCTATGCGTTTTGTTAATATACGTCGCTACCCGTATAATTTGTAGAGCATTTTGTGAACGCTATATTTGCTAGGGTTTATAGTTGTAGTTTGTTGTTGAAAACGGAATGTTGGGAGCAATGTTACCATATATTAAACTTTGTATGATTTCAACTTTTTCAACACTGGTAGGTACTAACACTATTTTGTATCTATACATGAAAGTAAAGAGCAGCTATAAATAAAATAGGGGTGCCAAATTGAAGATATGGTAATATTTAGATACACAATTTTTTTGTATTTAATTATGATTGATGTGTATACGACGGAGATAGAACATACGTCTATTGATTATAACATTGGCGGCAGTTCGTGGAGCTCGTGGATCGCGCCGCTACTGCTGGGCATTGCGGCCACCGTGCTGTACCGCTACCTGTTCGCGTAGCACGCCTCACACCCACACCGCTGCGTGAAACGTAACTGTGATCACAGACGTCTTACAACCAGAATGAGTAGCCAAAGATAGTGGTTACACTCCAATTAGTGAACGGTCATATTATACAGTTTCCAGTGAATCGCTAGGCTATTTAATGCCCTAACGATGCATAGTCTGTCGTGCATCTCCAAAAAGTCATTACTTGTATTGCATATATCACAAGATGCGTTTCACTCCCCATCTAAGCATATAAGCCCCAATAATTAAAAAAGCTTAACTGGCATCTGATGTAAATATTTTCCACTGGTTTATATTTTGACGATATGTAGGTATGTACCTATGTATTTGTTAGGCTGTGTCCCCAGTAGGCAAATTGTTAGCGGCCGACTGACTGAGCCGCAAATTAGTGGCGAACTGAAATTCGAGTTAGCTGCAAACTCCGATCAATTTTCGTGCGTCGCAAGCAAACTGTTATGAGTTAGCCGCTTATTCAGGCCGACCGACTGAATTTTCACTTTACTATTGTTGTACGAAGGGAGTGGTTGTGTTGGTCACGATGGATATTTTTGAAGTAATTGGTATCTTAGAGGCACTGAAAGAGGATAAAAAGAAACACTGGGTTCACCCATTAAACAAGCAAAGGTTGAGTATTGGACAATTTCACGTTCTTTACCCAGAACTAAGGAAATAACAGTTTGCGGCAAACTTGCTGCGTCCAGCGAACAGCCATATCGCCGCCGCCGACTGCAATCGGTTTTGCTGCGAGTTGGCCACTAACTGAGAGTCGGCGCACGTAACGCTGTAAACTGCGTAAAGTGAGCACAAAACTAGCAAACTGTGGACACTCCATTTCAAATATATGGTAGGGCGTAAACCGATACGCCGCCAACTCAATCGGCCGCTAACACTGCTTACTGGGGACACAGCCTAAGAACTTCAAAACGTTACTAAGGCTTCGTAGGTTGCTGTTGTAATAATATTTGAATACAGAATGATTTCCAAATATATCTTTATCACCGCGTGGCTTGTACTTTCATTTGCTATTTCGATATTTAAAAAATATTGTCATCACCTGTATTAATCCACTGCTGGACCATTGGCCTTCTCTAACTCCCTTGCGTACATACCTCTATTAATAGTACTACACATAATGAATGAAAAACCAAAAATTTTCAGTTGTAAAACATATACGGAAATAGCGAAATGTTTTTAAATTAAATAGGCCGGTTGGGTGTAAAAATAAATGACTGATTCGTACACGTCGGATTTGTTTCTAGTTGAAATTTCCAGCAATGCCCTACTTACACTATTAGTGACTTAGTGTGTCTAGATATAAAGTGTTATTATAGTTAAAGCGCTATGTGGTCATATCGCGTGTAGACGACTTAGAGTTCTGGCTGGATTAATATTACAAACACGTGTATATATGCACTATCAAGTAGGTACTTTTTGATCGTCCTTTAAGGTCGTCTTCTCAGTTGAAGCTATCTGTTTTATGTAGTACATGTTATAACGAGGCATATCATGCTATATTACAGTATATTTTCTACAGTAACACTCGGGTGACCGTACATGTAGCTATAATAGATACGTATCTTTTTATATATAAATATGTATAAATATAGCGAGACATGTCTATATAGTAACTCATGATTACCGCAAAGACAACTATATATTTTAGCGTAGCTATCTGCAGCGTCATTATTTTGATATAATATAATAATATGTACTATAAACGTAATCACGCCTGTATCTGTCTAAAGGGGTAAGTACGAGTAGAGGAGTGTACTGTCCCACGTTTCACCAGTTATGTTTCCGTCCCACTATGGAATAGGGGGTGAGCCTATTGCCTATTGCAATGCACCGGGAACCAGTCCAGACTTCGAGGTACTTTTAGGAATTTCAATATATAAAAACCCAATAATAGCCGACCCGGGCATCGAACCAAGGACCTATCGATTAGCAGTCACCGTTGCAAATACCTAACAAAGAGATGGTCTATAAATATTATAGCACAATATATATTTCTATATATTATATATCCGTCAGTTACCACCATTATACGTAGATAGCTGCGCTCTTCGATTTCGTCAGCGTGGATATTTAACAGCTTTTTTATACTGCCAGATCTTCGGTGACCGTCTATTCGGTGGTTGGAGTTGGGTGATTCCGTTGTTCGTGGCGTTGTCCACGTTCGGCGGCGTGAACGGGGTGCTGTTCACTTCGGCGAGGCTGTTCGCGACGGGCGCCCAGGAGGGGCACATGCCGGCGTTCTTCTCGCTGTTCCACGTAGATAAACAAACCCCAATACCGTCACTCATATTTACCGTGAGTTTACTAATTTGATTGTCGTTTAAAATGCCATGAGGCTATTTAAAAATGCTTGTGTTACATGTATTTTTAAAACTGGTGTAAAAATTGAATAATTTCATTCTTATTATCATTTACTCGTTATGAAATATTTATGTATTTTTTAATATTTTTCTGGAACGCTATAATTTTACTCTTTAATTTTTTTGAAACCTTTTGTTTTCTATATTATTAAGGAGATTATACATATAGATTACATTTTTAACTTTTAATATTTTTACATATTTTCTGAGTATATAAAATGATTGGCAACATTCACATTTGCTTTTCTTTTAAATAAAAATGATATCCTTTCTAAGAAATTATCGGTTCTATAAATGCCGATTTTTAACTAATTTTCTGTGCAGACTAACTATGATATAATAATATTTGTATTCATTATTTTCAGTGCTTCTTCTCACTCCTGATGCTGACTACGAGTAACGTCTTCAAACTGATCAACTACTTCTCTCAGACCTTGTGGCTGTCGGTTGGAGCGTCGGTGGTCGGTATGCTCTGGCTGCGGCGGACCAGACCGGACATACCGAGGCCTATTAAAGTAAACCTTGCCATACCATTCCTCTTTCTCATAGCAATTGGCTGCTTAGTCATCATTCCAGCCATCACCCAACCCATAGACACAGCCGTGGGTCTCGCAATTCTGCTCTCTGGTATCCCCGTATACTACGTTTGTGTTCGTTGGGAAAGTAAACCGGCCAGCTACCACACCTTCTCTGCTTGCGTCCTCAGGTTCCTACAGAAACTATGCTCCTGCATTTATTTAGACTCGTCGGAGAAAATAACTAGCTAAATTGTGAGATATTGAAGATTATTGTATTCAGAAATATTTAGAAAACGTGGCGCTGTTCTTGGCAGATAATAAAATTGTATGTAATGGACCAATATTGTAGCACTTTGAAATTTGACAAAAATATTTATTGAATATTATTATAAATATTGTGCTATTAAACTTCTCGTGAGTGTTTTTACACATGATTATACGTCTACCTGCTTAACTCACATACGTATTTCGGGATGGCCCGAATAGTTTGGCGGAACGCCGCGACCTCGCTGCAAGGACCTCGTACAAGTCAGAAACTAGCCGGGCCATCCCGAAAAACGTACGTCAGTTAAGTCGGTACATACTCGTATATGTATAATCATAAATACTGTGTGTATGTGTTCCGTTTCATATTATAGGTGTTGTATTTGCGACAGCTTAAATACATGTGTATCTCATTAATGTAGAATGTTTGTCTATGTGTATTTATGTAACATGTTCACTAAAAGGAAAAACCGTGAAAACGAAAATTTTTACATTTGGAGGTTGGCAATACGCTCACTATGTATTCCATTTTGGGACGTTTAGCATAACTGGTGAATCGTAGGAATTTATACTCGGGAAAATACAGGCGTGATGTTATATTACATTTGCAGGTTATAATATCCAATATCATATGCAAAACTAACGGAATCCGTTGTAGTTACTATTTTAAGTTTTCAATTGCTGTCGATATAACAATATTATTGCGTTAATTAGAAATGTTATGTGCCGTATACAAAAGTATAACTGATTGCATACCTTAATAAATGTGACATTCAATTTAATAAATATTTATAAATCGGCTATTCTATAATCAGTGCATTTTATTTTAACGGAATTATAATAGTCCGGATGTTTTTTATTCAATTTTATTTTTAACCTGTATTTAGTTCATGTTTGTTATATTATGCTCCATCTCATGATAACCTATATAACCTCAATAAGTTACAATAACTGCGATATATTATAAATAAATAATTCCCGAACCAATAATATTATCTGCTTTTAATAAACAATGATTTTTAACTTTGATATAAATATGTATTTAATTATATGTATTATTATTTTATTATTAGTCGTAACTGCCATAACTTTAAGTGAAACGTAGCTTATATATATATATATATTTAATTAACCTGTGGTGTACAATTCTACAAAAAAATGATCATTAAAATTAAATAATTCCTAATTTATAATGAACTATGCTCTCTACATCATGATTTTTGTATATCACAATATTGCATAAGTTACTGCCTCACTTCATTAACGCATTATAATCATAATTTAAAATGTGTTATTGATATACCGTGTATTATAGTCATGTCATTACTTTATTTAACTCAATTAATTTTACAATGTATTAGCAATTTGTACAACAGATACTTTGTCGAATATTCATGACAAGGTTAGGTGGCGTTTATAAGATTAACACATTCCATGTTCATATTCATGTATGTATAGATAAGACAAACCGTGCTATCAATATGACATCGACTGATAAAGTAAATTTAGGCTAATGTTAGTTAAATGTTTATTTATTGATCGTTTACGGTGTTGCTGTATTGTTTTAATGTCGCGTAATATCACGAGTAATATGTCAGAATAGGTAAAAAGCGCGGGAAAAATTTAAAAAACATGCTGTGTTTCAGACGTTCCATAAAAATATATTCCTGTACCTAATAAGTATTTTTTTTTATATTTTTGAGGTTTGGGCTGTTGACTTTATTTTAACAAAGCAAGTGTGACAATGAGTTAATTTTACAAAAACCGGTGAAGAGAATTAATATTACATTTTTATATATTTTTAAACTGGAGTTCAATCGTCCGGAATAATGAAGTTTTTAATTTCTTGGTACATGGAATGGACAAAATAATAACGTTTTGAAATGTTTTTTGTATTCGAGAATGTTACAATGAGAGTAAGAGATTCTAAAAATATTCTAAAGATAATACAAACTGGACAGTAGTGATGAAAGAGGTTTAGTTAATGTACAGCAATGAATTTCCATAGCGTAATCTAACAATAGTCAACTCAGAGCTCTGTCCAATAATTTTAAGAAAATATCCATTTAGGCGCAAACAGCGTAACTGTGTAACCGTAACAGTTTAATCCCATGATATGAAAAATGAAAAAGATTCTTAGTAGCATGAATAAAATTTAGAAATGGAAATTTTTTATACTTTGGAAATGGAATAATCTCATTTCTATCTCTACTTCAATTTGTGTTTTCGCCGATCTTTGTAGTCTTGCTTTTATGGTATTTGCAAGCAAATGTTTCGATTGAAACTTGACGATGACAAATTTGCCATAAAAATTTATTAACGGCAGTGTATTGTGAGATTAACGTATTAATATTATTTACCTTGAAAGTTTTTATAGTACATACGTAAATGTGCATAGTTGTGTAATAATTCTATATAAACGAGTTATCGTAATAAATTTATTGCAATTGAAATATTAAATAGTTTTATTTTATCAAGGCCCTAGTTTTACTGTACATAGAGTAGAAAATAATATGTAGGTATAATTCGTTGCAAAGAATGTGAATTAACGTGTCTGTTCGCCTATTTACATTGATTTTTTTGTATTTATCACCGGTTTAAAGGTATCTGTTTTGACACCTTATTTTCATCGACTTGGTCGCAGTTTGATATACATATTTACTTAAAATATGAATCGAGTGTCAAACAGGCAAGTTACATTTTAGCAGATTAGAAAATGATATAACATTGACATTGACTTAAAAGTCAATCTTAACACTCCGAAATTGTGTTTAAAAAGGAATACATATTTAGTATTTCATTAGCTATGCTATATCTCCGATTATTTGCAT
>DWMG01005020.1:0-10496 GCA_018244855.1 Elbella merops | reverse complement strand
CCGCGACGTAAATCGAAACGACGTAAGTCGAGGACTGCCTGTATTATTCCTATCTTTATTATCATATTATATTTCAATATTTTTTAAATAGCGTGAGTTAGCAATCTACCCGCAGAAAAGGCGAATACATTTTAAATGTCGAACATCAAAAATGGTAGCCGGCTGGCCGCAACGAACTGGTTGACAAAAATGTCAACTACTCAAGTGTTTAATTGCGATAAGTGTATACGGAACTTACACATAACTGACACAGTTTTCGATACCCAATCAGTAGACAACGAACATTTTATAATTAATGAAATAAATATGTTTCAATATCGAAAACGATAGTGAAACATCCATTACTATAAATAACAAACAGCAATAATATATTGTTCCAAGTGTACAGGTTTATTTGCTACCGTTTATGAATAATCCGTTTTCCAGTTACGACATGTAATCTGGTAGAAACTCCATTTTCCATTTCTTTTGAAATAAACAATGCCTTAGCAGAGATCTTTCCGTTCAATTTTTTTACTTAGAATTTTTGTGTACATAAATTATTACAACTAATAAACAAATAATTGATATAATTACTTATTAACTTTTTAATATATAATTACTAAGCAACAAAGCATTACCAACGCTGCAGTCTTATCTAACGCGTGATACGCAACTGTCAAGTATCAAGATGGCTCGCGCGCACGCGCCGCGGCAGATGTCCGCAGCATCTGTTCACACACACATTCCCTCATCTCGCGACGCACACCGGCGCAACAACCTGCCGGCCACAGCTGATAGCTACCTGTGCTTTCTCGAAAAAAGTTAAACATCTGAAAAACTTGGCCTGCTGGCTATGCTATTGGTATTTGGGCTCGATTCGTATAAGATTTGGTGCATTAGAGTGGTATTGGTATTGTAAAATATTTATTTAATAATTTATGTACCCTTAAATGGAGCAAACCACTAACCCAGTTTGTATATGATTAATAATTTGGAATGATATATTAAGGTGATGTCATTTGCTGGACTTAAGTGTATTCTACACTGTCCGAATAACCACCTCATACCAGTTAGAATTTGAATTTTGACTAATATTATATGTAAATATATCTAAGCTGCAATGGTCACTTTTTTATAATTAGCTTGTCAAACAGGCAGACGGGCCACCTGATGTTCAATGGTCACCTTCGCCTATGGACAT
This sequence comes from Elbella merops, assembly GCA_018244855.1. NCBI lineage: Eukaryota > Metazoa > Arthropoda > Insecta > Lepidoptera > Hesperiidae > Elbella > Elbella merops. The sequence continues at coordinate 9,313 of DWMG01005020.1, read as the reverse complement.
TAGCAACACCCGAGGAGAGGCCAATACGTTGCCGGCTTTGAAGGAGCTTTCTTTCCGCTGTTCTCGAGGAACCCCATGTGGTAGTACTTACTTAGCGTCTGTCTATCAATAGAGAAGTATACATACAATAGTTATGTATCATAGATCAGTCTAAAAGTCATTTAAAGTCTGTTTTGTGAACGGTAATGTTTTTTGACATATTACACTCTGGTCGCAAATGAGCTATAGGTATATTCCACAGCTTATTAATAAATCGGTATGAAGATATAATGGATGGTTACAGATGATGGTAGTGGCGAGAAATCCGAAGAAATGACCGAATAGCTGCACTCGTGGTGGACCACGCGTGTCCAATTGCGAGTTTCACTTAGCGACAAATTGATACTGTGGCAAAGGTATCAACTGTTTAGACTAGGGTTCCCACCAATTTAAAATATGAAGCTTGAATTAAAAATAAGAATTATCAAGCTGTTCAAGTGAACTGCTGGACTCGTCCTCCTCATTTAGAGGCAGTCGGGTTGGGGATCGCAGAGCACGGCTCCTCACACCAAACCAGGGCATGTAGCTACATCTATGTAATTATATATGGGTTTAAAAGTAATATATATGTATTAGAAATGGCATGAACCTGTCTAATAGAAAGTCCAAATTTTGAAATTGAAATTTTTTCCTCTTGGCACGTCTGTGTAACAATGTTTAATGACGATGATAATGATGGTGGTGACACATAAAAATAAGAAATTGGATGATATTTATTTTGCTGTATAATACGTTAGCTGAAAAATCGTGTTCAATATAATTTTTAACACATTTTTAACAAGATTTTTAATTACTCGATTTTTGAAACCTAAATATTTCGGAAGATTCAAGTTGGTAAGTCTAATATATCAAGAATGAGTAATGTTTCTCTGAGTAATCTTCAATACCCGATTAGAGTGTTCTCTGTAGTATAATAAGGAACATGATTCTCCACTTACTTTAAAGGGTTCAAACAATCCAAAATCCATTTCTGATATCACCAGCCCTATTCCAACAGCACCCGTCCCACTGAACGCGCCAAAGAACCTGCAATGTTTCTAATCATTGGTTATGATAATCTTAAGTATTTGGAGTAAAGCAGCATCTAGAATCAATAACTATTTAATTATTAATTAATTTCTTTTAATATTTTTAGTTCCAAAACGAATCTTATTTGCTCTCCGAAATATTTCATGGGACAGAAAAGTGAATTAATACATCATAACGCCTATATTTCGCCGAAAGGGTAGACAGGAGAGTGTAGAAACCTATTGTCATATAGCTAGCACAAATCCAGATTCCGTGCTTAGTACTGGCAATTTCAAGTTAGAAATATTCAAAAATGTTTTGCTAACCAAAATATATATGTTAAAATAAGAATTTCTCTGAGAATAAGTGTCTTTCGTTTCTTTTAAATATGTGGTTTAATGAAAGTAAAAAGTTCAGTAGATCGCTGTATGCAACACAAATGTAACGACAGAAAAAAAACAATGCTGATGAGATGTCTCCGTTCCAAATCAGCATATTACGAAACATTTATTGAAAATATTGCTGATTAGAATCGTGTTTCCGTTGTTTTGTCGAGCAGGCCATATTAATGCGCATTTGATGTTAATACATGTTAATGATGGCCGGAGTTACCTGAATGCCTGAGCTTTGGCGCCAATTTCATAATGATCAACCTTTTTTTCTATCATAGAATTGTCATTTATTACGACTTTCTAAATTTAACTTTTAAGTCTATTTTTTTTCTTATTTGACACGTAAAAAGTTGTCAGCTATAAATAATTAAATAATAAGATATAATAATAGTTTTATATTTGATCATGGGTAAAAAAACGTAATCAATATTCAAATGTTGCACGTGACCCTCCAGAGGTAAACAAGGTCAGATGACCAGCTGTAGATTGGAATATATTCAAAATTTTTAATATCTGACGTATAAGAGGATGATATATCATGGCTTCATTAATCCGGTTGACCCTTAAAAACAATGCAATCTTGTGATCTCTCGACTGGTCCAGAACGCAAGGTGTGTGTGCACGCGCCGATCGTAAGTAAACAACGCACCTGCTGTGTCAATGCACCCAAGGAATCACTTTTTTAATCTGTTGCCAGTACATCATTCTGTTTCATGGAACTAGATTCGAATATTAAAATCTATTTACAGATATTGCAAAAAATAAAAGCACTTTTTTAAATTGTATTTCTCTCAATTATATATTTGAACTCAATTGAGGTTAGAATTTCATATCAGCATCAAATTAGGTTTAATTATTACGTACTGTCATGGTCATCGCAGCACAGACAACTAAATGACTAAAAACGCGGGAAAATCGATTTACAAAACAGATTGTCTTTCAGTCATCGTTTAATTTCAAATAAGGAACCGCCCGTAGTCTTTATTGCCAGTGTCCCTACTAAAAGGTTATAAAAATCGAATAATGAGATGTACTTATATGTAGTAGATATATATACTAGGATATTTAGGTATCAGAACACCAATTACGCTTAGTAAACGATTACGGTCGTAAAATGAAGTACATCGTAAAGTAAGGGTAATTTTTTTAAATTACCCTTTATACCATATACTGATATTACTGAGATAATATATTATCTGAGTATTGCTAGATAATATACCTCTTAATATCGGCCATTACATTTTTTTCTGATAAAAAAATATCTAGCAAATGAACATTTAAACCACGTAAAGTTATAGGATCGGTCGTTCTTGTTAATTTTCCCTTGTTCAATCCTCCGTCCTCCAATGTTCCCTTATGAATATAAGTAGTTATATTTTTTTTCGATTTAGGCTCGCACTTGACTGAGACCTCACATAATGGAAAGTGAGTTGCAGTCTAGGCCACTAAGCTAGCCTATTCAATTTTGTCAAAAATGAGAATGCTACAGGGAGATTGCTGTTATGCAGCATAACACGGATGCTTAACCTCTGAAATCAATTTTACAGTTAAGAGCCCAACGTCTTGGTGATAAAACTAATTCTAATCCAGTCCGCTAGAACCAGTCTCAAAACAAATATCAAATACTTCTGCTCATTACTAATAGAACAGGAAACTAATAGAGCTGTACATCAAACAAGGCTGAAACACCGGCTCTTATAATTAATTCAAAATATACCTTAATTGTCTCCATCTGGCCCTGTAGAAAGTGAATGTGGAAACAATATTTGGCTGTACGAACAGCTTACGAGCAAAACCTTTGACATCTCTGTGCAAGACTTTTTGACGTGAAACAGAGTGGCACAAAATCACTATGGGATAATTAGTTCTTTTTTTCTATTATGTGATGGCATAATATAGAATAGGTATGTGTATTTTGACAATGATTACACAATTGATTGTGTTATTATTTAGTAGTTCATTTTAGTTTACCAAACTATTTTTCAAATGCACTAATTTATCTGCACTAACGTACGAAAATGTTATACTTAATAAAGATAATTTCTTATTGTGGTTTTTGTTCGCTTACTATATTTTGAGATCTTACCTTATCTTATCTTATTATTTTTTATTCTTATATAATGAAATTAATGTGATTTAAAATAATAATTAATATCATGATGATGATGATGATGATATCTTTTATTCTTATATATCTTATCTTATCTTATTATCTTTTATTCTTATATAATGAAATTAATGTGATTTAAAATAATAATTAATATCATCAGTGCTTTATTTTTTGATGTATAAATGTTTTACTATTATTATTAACACTCAAATCAACGTCATTATTCTCGTATTTCCTGGCCTGTCTACAACTGTTCTGACGTCATACTTCCACTGATCCACTTCGCAGTAAAAACCATTTCCCTGGTCATAGGCAGGAGAAACCCATAAATCGTAAAGGTACAGAGTTCTACGATGATTCAATATGTAATGCTGATGATGTCATTCTCTATGGACATAATACATACACTCAAACATCAAATGTTTTAATGTAATCATTTTACACAGTCGCTCTGGAGAAGTTTGGTATTATTGTAAAACTTTCGCGCGTTCATCAATGCATCTCTTCAAGCTAGTAACGTTAATATCTACCGACGTCATTGTAAATATGTATATTAAATACAGTACTTATAATTAAATGCATTGTTTGTGATAGTCCTAAGTGTAACAAACTATGGGGTTGCCATATACATAAGAATACAAACTCCTCAATAGATTTAGATTGAAAAAAATGTTCTGGTAGTGATGCAAGCTTTTGTGTTGTTATACCTGATTCGACTTTGTTTTTAATCCGAGCTTCGCATGATTCATCCCATCAGCCGGTTGAATCATGTCTGTCTGTGCGTCTACGTCATAGATAGCTGGCGCGTTATGTTATATTCGTACATTGTGCTACACCCAGACGACGCTGAGTCACGCATGAATGTAAGCATTGGAGGGATTTCGATTGTTATTAAACATTATTGTAAAGGAATATATGTGTGTGTTACAGGTTTGTGAGATTTTACATATATTTTTTAAATAAATCCTCTGTTAGTGCGGTCTGGCAGATTTTATCCGTCATCCCGACGTCCCTGGAGGAAACTTACACATAAACATACATCCACACTTACACAGAATATGACTTGCGGTATGTTCTGCTTACGGTAAATGGTGACTGAAAGGAGGCTTCCAGGCTCGCGTGCGATTACAGTAGGAACTTGTAATTATTCGATGAGTGATCCCTCAGAACGGCGTGCGAACCGGGGGACGTGGAATGAGGCATTATGCCTCCTTAGGATACCGTGCGTTTCCTTTGGAGATTTCACATCTTCCTATTAACAAATTTTTTTTAAATTGTTAATTACCACGATTTAAAAAGGAAATTTCTATACAACGTGATATCTTTCTCAGGTATCGGTGTATCATTTGAAACTCAAGATATTATTAACTTTCATACTCCGAGCGAGTGCTGTTTAACTTTAAAAAGGGATTAGAACAAATAAATACATGCACTAATTCATGAATACATTTAATTATTTTATTATTGTGCACCGTTTGATTGACATAAAATTAACGAATTTCGTTCAATTATAAAGTTGAAGGTTTTTTTAATCGTATGATAGGCTAGCGTTTGGTCTCGGTCCCGCCTGATGGAAAGTGCGGATGCATCCTAAGATGGAAACGCATACCTAGGAAGAGCCTATTCACCCTTGTTTTGAAGAATCCTAAGTTATGTGTGTCCGGAAACACAGACGCCGACAAGGTGTTCCATTCCTTGGGCGCCTGGTTATGAAAGGTGGAACCAAGTCGTTTCGTTCTGGGCATAGGAATGTCCACCAGATAAGCATGGTAACCTGTCGGACGTTTAGATGTTCGATATAGGAAAGTAGCTCGGGGAACCAGTTCCTGCCTGCACTCACCAAAGTGTATCCTGTAGAACACTACCAAACGAGCTACACGACGACGGTGACTAAGACTTTGTAGTCTAGTGGTGGTGAGCACACCGTGGAAATCGGTTTTTGAAACATGAAAATATCGCTCGGAGCTTTCAATTCAAAGGTGTTTTAAACGTATTCATCATGATCACTTGCTTGCGTAAGCTCGTTAAAAACCACCACCCATAGATAAAACAGAACCTGCAGGGTAACTAGACGATATAAGGTATACTTACGTAATTGGGATCATGTATTTTACGGCAGACAATACTTAAAATTGAACAGATAGGTACTTAAATTGCAAGATTATCAAACTATTTTACAATATACAGGCGATTAAAGTTAAAAGTCCAGTATTATCTGCGAGGAGGAATCTTTTTTTGTTGCTACTTAAGTACTCGCGTATGTGGAGGTCATTGATCGGAAAATCCCTCCACGCAGGTGGGCGGCAGCTGCTGGCATAGGGGTGACTCGACTAGCTTAGATAATACAAAGATCTATTTTGTTATAACGAACATGGAATTCTAATTTCGTTCTCGGAATTTCGTTTAGCGTTGTACATTTTAATTCTGTTTTTGGTTTGCGTTTTAACAACCGGCTAACGATATGTGATACGTGGACGTCAGATATCATCATCAACCTGCTCCGGCCAACTGCTCTGATCTACGACATAGGAATATCTAATTGCACGGCAATAATGGTGATTTTCAGTTCTTCGAATCTAGCCGCTGCCAGTCACGTGGCGTATATTGTCACTCCACCTGGCTGGAGGGCGACCCACGCTTCGTTTGCCAAGTTCATATATGTACATATATCCAGACAAAACTGTAGAAATTTTATGGCGGACCAGTTAAGGACAGTCATACGCGATACAGACAGACATTCATAGGCCTGTAGGCTACAGTCATCATTTCGTCAGACACCTCTGCATACCTATATTAAAACATACAACAACTTATAAATAGCTGAAAGCGATTTTTTTAGAGCGATTTATTAAATATTGTAATGACGGGCGTGATGAATGATGAAATGAATGTTGCAGTAGTTTCTAGCAACAGTGTTGCAGTATATATTTAGAACACCGATTAGACACATGACATGAACCTGCCGTAATGGTACAATAGTAATATAGAAGGGCGACACATATTTAAACAGGATACAAAGTAACGATTACTTCACAATTGTATTATTAACAGAAAATCTATTGGCCTCCACACCGGATACAGTTAAATGTTTAATAACGAATGCAAATGGATTTTGGGATTCAAGAGGTTCATATTCAGTCATCCGGTAAGAGTGCCCAGTGTAAAACGATATGTCACCTCCTACATCGCTGTTGAGGCTAGGGATCAAGAGCACTGGTAAATTAGTCTTTAATGGAGGTGACCCGGAGAACTATTGGCTTTTAAAAATTAGACTTGCATATTTAACAGTAGTTTCGGATGCACAGAATACATCCGTTCCGTTAGCGAATGGCCTTATTAGAATGTTTTAGGACAAATTAACGATCACTGATAAAATTAAACAGTCTTATTTTATTTTTGACGACTGTGTATCTTAAATATACTATTGTCTATTGCCATACACCGGCCACAGATTCAGACTCCGAGTCACCAACAGAAATTCTGAATTAGAAAACTCCAATAGTACCTACCCAACTCGGGATTTGAACCCAGGAACTCCCGATCGGTAGTCGCGCTTGCAATCAACGAGGCAGTCAAGTCGGACGTCAAGTCAAGTCAGTTGGACGATTAAATGTCTTTTTTTATCAATATACATGGAATTTTACTTACTAACAATATTTTGGGCGTATTAAAAATCAGATTATAGGTTTTTTACACTGTACAAATACGATGTGGTGACGTCATTGTACAGTTTACAAGTTATCGCACACGGGTAGCACAGACGGAACAATTGCGTATTTTTTTTCTTTTGGCCCGTGCAAGTATTGGTGACATTAAAACACAAAATCGGAAGTGTCGGCCTCGGTTGCGAACACGAGACGCGGTAATCCCATCCGGCGGTAACTTGAGATTGAAGCCGTGCGTGGACGTGCACGCGGACGTACGGACACGGATGTCAGTTAGGGTGTGGGTAGAATGGTTAGAGCCTGAGCTTTTTTACAACACGAACGAACTATACGAATACTATTAAAAGACATATTTATTAATTAATTATTTTTTAGTGGAAACCCTACTGATTTTTGTATATATATTTGTGATATTTTTATTATATTATTCTACATAGTCTGTTTCACAAATAAAAATCAAATAAAATTGACTGTTAAAATGAAATATGTAGAAGAAAATGTATATTGACGGCATTATAATTTCCGATTGGTACAACTTGGAATTATCCAAGATAGGAATGAATCCAGGCACTTTCTTTATAAGCGTGGTTAGGTCGCACTTAACGTTTCATAAAATTGGGCCGAGCGGGAGCTTGTGCATACTTTAAAAACAAGCAAGACACCAATTAAACAAGCACGTTACGAACAAGAAACAAGATATTTACATATGTACGTACATTATTGCTAATAAAGCAAGCGGTACTCACGTTATTTTTTCTCATGCTTATTTTATCCTGCCAATATGTAAAATGTAAAACTCTCGCTACTATGAGAAACGAACGAGTACGAAAAAAAATAAACACTTGCCAGTATTTATAATATGCTTTAGATACGTTACGTTTATTATTTATTTTTACGTGCAAGAGTTTATTATTTTTTAATGGATGACCTTACAGTGAGTAGTTTTAAGTAGAATATTTAATCATAATATGTAGGTACGTGTTATTGTTTTGGACTTCGTCCACTCCTAACCATAGACAATTTTCAATAATACTTGCAACCCTTGATTCAACGTAATAGACTAATTAGCTGCTTCTCTTATAAAATCACTATAGATGACAAAAACGTTATTTACATAAAAATACTTCTGAGATGTGGAGCTATTACAAATCAGAACGCACCCTTAGCGAGGAGATACGGAACATTGGCGCTAGGGGAAGCAGGGGAGGTTGTGTCCGATAATTTCGTGTACTCACCCTTTGTTAAGCTTAATATCGTTTTAAAAGGCGGCTGTCATATTACCTTACGAAAACCATGCCTCAAGGATAAAATTCAAATTTAGAAAAAATACTCTAATATTAACATACTTTTTGAAATTACACTTTTAATTTTTTTTTATTTGGCCAGTATTTTACTAGGTTATTTTTCTTTCAGTTACAAATTAGCACTGGTCTCATTGGTGAATTTTGTTCGGTTTTTACTCAGCCCCAATTCCTAGATGGCGATGGTATACCTAATGGTATATAGTACAATATAAGAAAAGTCTGCTCAATTTTTAGTAATCAATTGACTGGTAACAAAAATCATAGTTATGTGATTTTAGTGTGGAGTTAAAAAAATTTTTACTCCTAGATCCACAGACCTTTTTCGTTATTATGTACCCACATTGAAATAACTGACATCATACTATGTAAATTATCTCTAAAATATGATATTATATTTAGACTCGTTTTATTATCACATTTATTAAACTTAAACAATTATCAGTAAAGTAAAATGAATCCAGTAATTGCAATACGATTTAAATAGAAGATGTATGTGTACTACTTTAATGAATGTAGAAGAGGCAAAAGAATTTTTTTAATGCGATAGTAATAACGCTTATGGGAAATAGGCATGCCAATATGTACCTATATAGTCGTACGTATGAATTATTCCAATGTCAACAAGTTCTACAACCTAAATAATATTGGTAAATCAATAGTAGACGAAGGTATTTCATAATCAAAATGGTAGCTACCGGCAAGATTCGAATTTTTTTTTTCGAGATTTTTTATTTTTTTATTTTTTTTTTATAGAATAGGGGGCAAACGAGCAAACGGGTCACCTAATGGTAAGTA
>DWMG01005019.1:0-10497 GCA_018244855.1 Elbella merops | reverse complement strand
AAACATAGTGTGAAAACATACAGACTCTAGTTCTTCAAATTGTTCTCTAAGATACATATGTAAAGTGTACCAACACGCACTTGGCCAGCGTGCCCATATTAGGGCTTAATTCCTTCTCATTCTGAATAAAGACCCGTGTCCAATAATAGAACGATGAAACTGTTGGCGGTAAATCTTTCTTATCCTTATCTCGAACTTTTAAATAATAGCATACATTGATTTAATACACAGGTTAAATCAATTCACCTACATACACTATTAATAATGAACACGCTATAATAATTCATTATTAACTGTTCTTTACGTCACCTCCAACCTTCCTAGTTTTCAAAGAAGACTGATGCTCAGCAGTGGAGCGATAGAAGAATTCATGATGACAGTGACGATGATCATGATACAAACATTATATAAGCGTGTGTTCTAAAAATTAACGTCATAAGGAACAGTACAATAACAAAACAATACTTATCTCTGGTTTTGTCCGTTACGCGTTGCGTAAGTCAAATACGGACAGCATCTATTTTCAGTTTACATTTTTTGTCTCTCAGAACTCGTGATCGCCAAATAGAGCGGCGACGCTGGACCACTCGCGCAAGAAAGCGGATCTTATCTTATCTTAATGCGCTCCTTAAATGTATTTCATTATATTAACATTCGTGCACTGCACCGACAATTCCATTAGCCATGTGTGTAACTGGCTTTAGAAATATTGCTCGTCGCTGCGCGGAATTTAAAAACCTGCTATATCTGTTCATTTCGTTCGGTCGATACTCACAGAGTTATTGGAGCAATTATAACAGTGATAGTAGTTATAATATAATGAGACAAATACTCTTGTTCAACATGACAATACTTGTTCACGATGCTCATTGTTGCCACGAGCCCCGGCTTTGTGATCATAGTCACTTGCCGGCGCATCCACGGCCCAGTGGAAATAAGAATTTTAGCTCTATCGCATATATTTATATACAAAGGTATAAGTGGATGTAATATGTTGAATATTTAATATTAAATTTGTCTATTATATTATTTTAAAATTTAACTTGTATCTATGTATAATATTTTTACGCACGGAGTCGTCAATTTCGATAACTCAAGCCGATATACAATGCATGCGTCTCTAGAAAATAAAAATACAAGACGTTAGTACAATGCCCAAACATCCAAACCTCAAGAGCCCACTTGCAATCAGCCTTGTGGTCCGATCTATCAACAATTACCATCGACGTTTATCACGAATCGAATCGGTAATGTCGACATTGACTCCACTAACCTTTGAGTTTATCTATCTCTTGAGTACTCCGTCGGTGTGGTACGTAGAGACGAACGTACTGGCCAGCGGAAGTTGGGCAATGGGTAAATTAAAAATATCTCAGGACATTTCGACACACGACCATCCGATACCAAAATATCTTCGAAGAGAGTCATGTAACCAGACGGCTGATAAACAAGTTAGATATACTTTAGTTAGTGACCAACCCAAGGTATGGTTTCAGTTTCGGCCAGCTTCGGCCAAGAAATCTAATGTCAATAATAAACTGTAATATGAATACAAAATGAATGTCCCGAATTTTATAAATCCGGGACAAATGACATATCCATGTTCATGACAAAAAAATTTAAATGATTATGATACGTACTTTGAGGATTGTCTTTTTATTTCATTTAACTGTCGGTATAAACAGAATATGCATAAACAGAATATGCATATGCAGAATATGTGTAAACAATTTTTGTGATCATAAAGCACACTCAATGCTTTAAATTTAAAATACACTTGATTTCAGTATGCAATAGAAATTTTAATGATACGTTTAAGTAAGGTTCGGTTTCGTTTTCGGCCGAAACTGGGAACGAGGAAGCCGAAAGTTCGGTTTCGGCTGAAAAACTAGTTGCGGTCGGACGCTAATATTAATTCTTATATGTGAGTACATATGTAAATTTTTTATACATACACATTTTTTAACCATATTGCATTAGTTGTTATAATGTTTTTCGCTCTACGAACAGCTCATTTTCGTGCGCAATATACGCAACACATCTCCGAGTCGGCGCGTAGAGTCGTTTAATAACGAAATAGTAAATCATCTCAATCAATCTTGTTTCTTGTTTAACTCAATACAAACGCGGCGTAATTTACCTCATTATAATCAAGTATTGCTCAGTTTGCTCAGTTCAATTCAGTGAAAGTAACCTCACAAACAAAGCTAAATAAAATTCTACTACCGCGCTCCACATGTGAATGTATGTACATACTCGTATGTTAATCGTAGTTTAATTAATTTAATAATATGAATTTAATCAAAGAAAGCAAACAATTTACTAATAAATTAATCAACAATAGCTATCTGGTCCACAATGGCAAAGCATGGTTAGCGATGCACCAAATCTTATGCATTAGTCAAACAAATCCCCGCTAGGTATAGGAGAATCACAAATCCACGTGCGTGTATAAAGAAAGTGACAAATTAAGAAGCGCGTCATATTTGCAAGGGTAGAGAAATTTAGCACTCGATGGTCTCGGTCTATGTAATAAGGAACAAGGAATTGTATAATAATAAATTCCCAGTAGTTGCTCAGACTCTGGATTTAAGCCCGGTGTGTAACAAGCCGTCTTTCCGTATTCTGTGGAAACAATTACAGGACTGGTGAATACGCGAATATACTGGTGAAAGCTGAGCCAGGCCCTATTGCCATTACAATAAATATAATATGTATATAATGTATAAATTTACATTTAATGTGGCAATAAATAGATTTATTATTATTAGATATTATTATTACATGGGTGTAATACACTTCTCTGTCTACCGCTTTAGGGAATTACAGGCGTGATGTTGTTATGTTAAATACACGTGTACATGCGACAAAACTAACACACGGCGCCATCTGATACTATTGACATATGTACATAATAAATTCTATTCGCATCTTATTACAGCAGCGTGTGGCGACTTGCCATATAGAAAGTTTGCAACTCGCGTGTCACACGTTGGCATGTGCACATATGTGCAATGCAGCGAGATAGAGTTGGACAAAACTGGACCAGACAAGTAGAGTAGCGCGGGGTCTCTTCTGTAGAAAACATTAACAAAAACTTTTAATTTAAGAGTTGTATGTAAACTTGATGTTACGTAGAAGCTATAATCAAATATTCTTTAAGTTACATGCTGTAAAATTGTATACGATGGTGTTCTCTAAAATTATCCCCACTCTCATCAATATTGTTTATATCATAGATGTCAAAATACATCTTATAAAACCTTCATTTGAAATTTTATTTGAAGTTTAATAATTTTTTAGTTTAAGTTTCCACTCTTCATGTAATAAATATTTTTGAATTAATTGAGAAAAAAAACTATTAGTTGAGAGTTGTTCTCAGATGCAAAGGTGTCAAAAGATGAAAACGTTAAAATTTATTGAAATATACACAAAATTGTGGCCCAAGCTGTGTTAATTGGTTAGCCGATGCTCTACATTACTATAATCCACGTTAATAGCTTTCGATTGCATGCAGTGGTCTGCGCGCGTGTGTGTATAAAGTGTCATTGTTGAAATATGCGCGATTAATGTAAAATTAATTGGCTCCACATACTCTACATTATTATTCGAATTCGTTCGCCACGACCAGTGAGTCAGCCGTCCCCTTTCCTATATGTCTTGATATAATCCGGTTCGCTGGGACCAGCGGGGCGGTGCGCTGTATGCAAGGTTGGCGGTGTACCTCGCACCGGCCCTCGCGTGAAAACTATCGATACTAATATATCGATATAATACATTTATTAGTTAGGATATAAATTCATTTGTAACTTTGTCGTGTATATAACAACAAGCGTCGAGTTAAAATGTTTTGTTATAAGCAAAAGATCTGACTAAAGTATAAAGAGTACCTCATCCACATTTGAAAACGTAGCTCTGTAATTAGGACAAAAGGTAATTATTTTTAATTTTACAAAAATAAGTAATGTCGCACTAAAAGCATTCATGTAAAAAATGGGGCCTCTGAGCCTTACACAAAGTCATTAATATGAGCCAGAAATTATTTGATATCATTGTAAGCGCCAACTTGCCATTTCGAGAAACATTATATCTACCAACGAGACATTTCCTTAAGACCAATAATAATGATATTATGGCACATACGGCCGGATGGCCAAAATTCCATAACGCTTATGTGATAGTAACCAGACAACTGATAAACTATGTAAATTTGTTTTAAATATATAGATATTTATTACACATATGATATTCATTTTAAAGTGTTGTAGTTTTTATATACATATTTATCACGAATGTTGTAAAAAAATCCGTGCTGTGTGTGCAACTGCTAAGCAACAATAGATATTAATTAAGCACTTAAACAGCATTGAATAACTTCATACATTGTGTAAAATTCACACATAAAACGTATAACTGCTATATTTTTATATAATCTGTGTGAATATCTCGAAATGATTACAAATAACTCCGCCGGTCACACTTAAACCACGTTATTAGTATTGTTATGTATGCAAATGTAACTGTTTGTATGTTTGTAACGTTTACACTTAAAATCGGCTTAGGCAATTTTGATGAAATTTTGCACGACGATAGCTCAAATATAGAGGAAGGACATAGGTTAGGTCATTACTTACAACCAACCACCAAAAGAGGGAAATAAGGGATATATAGAAAATGGTGTTGATATTTTTTAAGCTTTCCCGATTTCGATGTTGACCAGATAATGTCTAGTGGCCGAGTGTATTCGTATATCGAAGTTAATCAGCCCCCTTGTAATCGAAGCGGGAAGGTCAATTACTAATCATTTCTATTGCTTAATGCACACTGACCTCGATGGTAAATGTATATGTGTATGGCGGTTGTATCGACCACTTAACATCCGATTGCCTTCAAATATGGTCTAATAGGACATATTTTTATTTATGTTATATTGAATATATGCATTTCATATTCAACAGTACGACGCTTAAAAGTGCAACTAGTTATATTTATGCAGTTATAATGTTGTTAAAAGTATTAATTTAAATACAGGAATATTATGTCAAATACCTCCAATTATGATACACTGGCACGCAAAAAAATAAAGCGGTCAGTACTTTTGACCAGACCTACTTTATATGTTTTAGATGCCTTGAGTTTGAATGTGGAGCACTTTTTTTTCCATCCGGCTTAAGTTTCGAGTAGACTGCGAAAAACTGCTAAAAATTCGGAAAAATGGGGTCTCTATTGGTTTTTCACAACTCCCCCGAGCATATGATTTATTTAAGTTTATGTCAAGGCTCACCAATCATAATGCAATATGTCAAGTACTGAGTGCTAGGAGATATAGAAGTCTTCGTATCCGGTTTGCATGTATAAGAGAGCGATGAATGGATAAAAAGCACGGCAGAAGTATATAGACAGGTAGTTTGCATTCTCTGCGTACCCTCTATAGGACCTGGCGTGGTAAGTGGTGTAACATTTTTAATAAATAAATGAATAAATAAACGTCTATCGACTCGATAGACAAGCACATCCCTAGACGGCCAATGTCACGCCTATAATCGCTCTGAGATCCGGCGCAGAGAACTTTTCTCTCGTCACCGATAATTACAGCCTTGTTCCGATCAGAAATTCCATATATACATACAAATATATTTATGAATTGATTTACTTATATTCAATGCTACACTTTTACCGACTCAAGAATTTATACAAACCAGTAGTGGTCGTTTTATGTCGAAATTCAATCGTAACTCCTTAGCTTTTTAATGTCATTGAGCTTCTCCTGTAAAAGCATATAGCTCAATAATTTTCTACTCAGTTCGACATAGACTATTATTTGTGTGACATTAACAATATGAAATTGAAAAATTAATGTTTTATTTAATTTGCTGTATT
Source organism: Elbella merops (assembly GCA_018244855.1). NCBI lineage: Eukaryota > Metazoa > Arthropoda > Insecta > Lepidoptera > Hesperiidae > Elbella > Elbella merops. The sequence continues at coordinate 4,617 of DWMG01005019.1, read as the reverse complement.
TGTAACACACTCTACACAGCAAAGAGAAAGCACTTAAATAAACTTCCTCCTCCGCGCCCGTTATATTCTTAAAGAGGTACACAAACATATCTTTTCACGTATCAAAAGAGCTCTTTTAATATATGAAGTGTTCTGAAATGTTAAATCACAATCAGTTTAATGGATGTTTATTAACAGAAACTAGGTGTTTTATTACACAATACAATACAGTTATTGTTTATCGTACACCAAAGGTTGCATAACTAAGACAATACACTTTTAAGACTGGGAGAGACACGCAAAAGGCGAAACTACATCACTAGGAGACCATCTTTACCAGATCTTTTAATCTTATTATTTATTAGGTTTATTTTATATTTTTGTTGTAAATATATTTTTATAATAATAATTTATATGTAAGTTGTTAATTACATTTTGCTTGTTCTTTTTTTAATTTTCTATTGTTTCTTCACATATGGTTGTTCATACATTCAATGAGTCGGGCACAAAGGTACACTGCGTGCGACCGTGCATTGGTCGACGTAGATTAAACCAGACCGGAGTTGGTAGTGTACCGATGGTCACACCCACGAAAAACCAGTCCATCTAAAACACAGAAGTGTTTGGAATAAAGTGGAATAGTAAATATTTGCAGCCTCAAACAATGATGATAACGATAAAATCAATATTATCTCCAGAGCGTTACAAAATTACCGTCAAGTGGGCACGTTAAATGACTGGCCGCGCGCAAAGTTGCTCAACTTGACATATCGTCGCCACATGCCGGCGTGACTACGTGTCTGTTCTCGTTCTCGTACACAGGAAGAGACATTTAGAGCAGTCGTATGAAACTTTTTGTGCCCAAACGAAAGGGCAGCCGCCCACGTGGCGCTCGAATCGCAACAAAATTGCAACCTTGCCATTACTGCTCGGCTGGCTAATTATGCAGCTAGCGGCTCCGAACTACCTGGTGGGTTGGTTTCTCAGACTCCATACTTAAAATCAAGTGATTCTGTCCGTACGTTAATATTAATATTGATATGGCAAAATCACTTGCCATATATGTATATTTATTAGGTGCTTGATTATGTTGGAGGAAATGATGATATGATGATGTATATGATGATGAAATGATGTATATGAAATACCCGAAGCAGACCAAAGTTCGTCTGTCTTGCTCAAATATGCCGGACAACAGCGGACAACAAGATATGTATGAAGAAAGTGATGAATATAAAGAAGTACGTAAAGTCTTGAATTATAGAAATATTGGGCATTCGGTGCTCTTTCCCAACACCTAGACGACCGGACATTGTGATATAATAATAATGTTTATTGATCATTGCACTCTGTGCTAAGTTAGAAGTGAAAGAGCCGTGAGGATGTGCCGAAATGTTAATATATCACAAAATATTTTTTAGGAAATATGGTTTGGTTTAGTTGCTTCATAATATTACCTTAACATACACGGAATTAGATACGTTTAAAAGCGGCGAGAAATATTTGGTCGGAAAGTAAATGTATTATGTGAGTTTGGACACAAACAGTAGGAATGAAACGGATTGGAACGTGGAGAAAATGTAAAATCGCAATCACAGACGGACACCCGGGCGATTAGCTAATGTAAATATAACAAGGACATTGTTACAGAATGTATAATTGAGTAATTGCTTCGTGTACGAAGTTGTTCTAGAATTTTGGTCCGAACACAGTGCTAAAACTAACTGTAGGTTAGCTAAGTAAAATTATCTATATATTAAAACGTGAAGCAAAAACTTTGCACCCCTTTTTACGAAAATTGCGCGGACGAAGGAGTATGAAATTTGGCACACTTATAGTTTATATAGAGAAGGAGTGCAGAATACTAAAAAATATGTGTAATATTGAGAGAGGGAGGATTCAGCTGGGCTGGGCAGCATTTGGTAAACTACGTGGAGTCTTCTCGTCATCCATACCGCAGTGCCTGAAAACTAAAGTTTTCAGCCAGTGTGTCCTACCTGTCATGACATACGAAGCTGAAACGTGAACACTCACAGTGCACCTAGTCCACCGGTTCAAGGTCGCTCAGCGAGCTATGGAGCGAGCTATGCTTGGGGTCTCTCTGAAGGATACGATCACAAATGATACTATCCAACAGAGAACTAAAGTTACCGACATAGCTCTAAGGATTAGCTCGCTGAAGTGGCAGTGGGCCGGGCCGAAAAACCTATAACCGGTGGAGTAGATGAGTTCTGGAGTGAAGACCGCGGCTCGCCAAACGTAGAGTAGGACTCCCTCCTAAAATCGTAATATGTATATTTCTTCTTTGAAATATTTCTAATAAACAGTTGTTTTACATAACAGATACATTCGGCGAGTTTGGTAATTCAGGTCGTTGCGATGGACGAATGACTGACGCTCGCTAATGATAGTTTACTCAATAAAATCGATTCAAGTCATTTTTGTGTTAAATTATATAAATATGCATAATAAAAACAATGATAATGGCATTTTAAAAATCTATTCACCTCTAACTTGGCGGCATGTCCTATCGCAATCCTGTAAAACGCGCGTGCCCGACGTTTCAGTGGTGCGCGAGTGTGAGTCACCGCGCGAGCCGGCCGTCCGATGGTGTCGTGTCGTTTTTTAATTGGTATCGTATGCACCCACTATCATACCGTATCATTGGAAACTCTATTGATTTCTATTTAATCTATGTGATTATACGTATATGATTGTACAAAAATGTTATGGTTTATAAAAAAATAAAGTGGGGGGGTAGGTAGGAAGGTAAATACTCCCCGAGGTGTTTGTTTAGATTTGCTCGGTGACTTAGCGGGTTGATAACACTCCTGCACAGTTAAAAACGGTTAAGAAATGTTTAGGTCTAACTCGAATGCTAATCGGAAGGAAGACATCTGCGCTGTACGCAATCGTACAGCTGATTTAAATCGCTATACTGTCCGCTCCGTACAGGAAATAAATGGAGGAGGGGTGAGGGAGGGGAGGACTTTACAACCTCACCTTTTTGTCTCTTAGCATTTAAACCCTTGATACTTTTATCATTGTATATAACATTTAAATATAATATTAGTATTTTGATATTGCTAGAACATAAGCTTTGATACCTTTCTTACCAAAAAATGTTCTAATCTTCCTTGCCAATTAAATACGTTACGATTAAGTGGCATTTCATATGTGCTCTACGTAACAGTTGTCAGGTACTGTAGCGTCCAGAGTCGTCGACTATACTCTACACACTCCTCGTGCACACTGTGTTGAAATTATTGAGATTAGATTTATTAATGAGTATATTATTGATAGAAGTCTCCGATAGAAGTCTCCATAGTCATCGGGAGACAGCTGATAAATGGCATCTACGTTTTGAACACAATTTTACTCATCATTAACGACCCACGTTTTCCAAGAAACTGGTTGAATTATTCTTTTAAAATTTTGATTTAATACCGTAATGACAACGTGACGTATTTTTGTTAATTAATATCCGTGTAAATATTTATTGACTTTTTAATTAATGTTCAAATAAGCAGTTATTCACACTTCAATTAACCTTCAAGTGAGCGCTTATTCATGCTTCAATTAATCGTCAAATAAGCATTTATTTATACTTCAATTAATGTTTGAATAAATATTTATTCATATTTCGTCGCCAGTTTTTCTGTACCTGTTGTTGTGAAAAGACTAAGAATTAAGAAACTTGAGATAGTATCGGTTAGTGTTGTATGGACTGCGCAGAAATTAGAAAGCGACTGTTGGAAGTAATTCATAACTCGTTTTAATGTGGTGATTACCGCGTCCCTTTAGCTGCCGGTGTCGCTTAACTTCTCGGACAAGGCAGATATAAATTTGTATATGCACTCAAAAGCTAATTTAAGAGTTTTCCAAAAAGGAAACCCCAATAAGGGATGGACATTTGATTAAAGCCTCGGGGCGGCTCGGCGGAAACATTAGCCGGGGGAAGAACACTATAAATCGCTCAGCACTGCGATTAAATTTAAATCTTATGGTACGTAGCATTGGGTTGCATTTGGAAAGTTTTCAAGTATCGCTTTGTGATTGAGTTCGTTCGATCAAAACAGAATCCTATTTCAACGTGGTAAAGTACATTTCGAACTGTATAAACGGTGTCGTTTCATACTGTTGGACTGTGTACACATTTCTATGGATACATATTGGTGTTTAACTTATTTATACAATATGAGGACTGTCGACTCCGGCGGCCAGGGCTGGTGGAATGGTGGATTTTTTGTGCATTTTTCTTTGGACCTATAAAATTTTTTTTTGATATTTGTCACTTGTCTATTCCACATAGTAATTTATTTGCATATGTGTGCTTTTGAAAACAACGTGCAGGCACAATTTTACAAAATAATAAAAATGGTTAAAAATGTTGCCTTCGCTCCAGAGTCGAGGTAAGTGTATTGCGTACTTCCTATAGGTTGTCGTTTATGTAACTGAGTCGGGTTCATTAAATATTTTAGTCTCTTAATCTCCAAAACATAATGTCTATCAAAGTTGTAATGATCTATGAATTCGGATTTTATCAATAAAAATCCGATTTAATAATCATCATCATCATCATCATCAGCCTATCTCAGTCCACTGCTGGACATAGGCCTCCCCCAATGAGCGCCATCG
>DWMG01005018.1:0-10497 GCA_018244855.1 Elbella merops | reverse complement strand
TTAATGTAGAATATTAAAAAAAATCGACCTATTATAATTCCACTATTGGAATATGGGTCTCCTCTCACATTGAGAGGGTTAAGGCCATAGTCTGCCACCCTCGCCAAGTGCGGGTTGGCAGACTTCACACACCTTAGAATAAAAATATATTTTTTTTATTTTTTAAAATATAAATTGTCTCTTAATTGACTGAATGCTTTAACAGTAAAATTACTACGGTAAAGTCGTTACTAATTTTCAATTAAAAGTTCTATTGTGAGCATACTATTACGCATATCATAATTGACGCCATGAAGCCTCAAAATTGATTAATCCTCCCGATGACAAATTTTAAGTAATTATACAACTCTATGACTGTTTTGTTTGTTAAATTGTTTAATTAGTGACTCAATAATAGGTACATTTGTAAACTTATAAAACCCATTCTTCGGGAAATTATAAACCATGAACCATCACAAACCAAGTGTCAAACTCAATCGATACTTAAGTATATAGTTACTCGTTTATGAAAATTCGATTTTGAAATGGGACCAGCATTATATTTTATTACTTATTGAGCATCTTTATTAAAGTCATTGTTTAATGTTCTATTATGAGTGACGTATTTTAAACTCATCATTATTCTTTCCATTCATATTATTTGTTAAGACTTAAGATGTTTTTGAGTATATGCTCAATTTTATATATTTTTGGACATAAATAAAACATTTAATTAATTCTATATGCGTTTTTGTTATCATCCAAGTTCCATGTAATATACAAGCAAGCACACATACAGGTGAAGCTTATAGCGTGTCAAAATTAAAAGCAAATTAAGCGACAATAGAAAAAAAGCTGTTTAAAATTTGACAATAATTTGACATCGTGATTTCAGCACCATACGTAATATAAAACTTTTGCTTAAAGATGATGAACATTCGAAAGTCTGCCGAGAGAATATCATCGGACAAGTCTTCTTCGCAGCTAAGCAATCTGTTCTCGTTTAAACGTTATTTTATCAACAATCTTGACTCTTATCATGGACAGTTTATACTAAAAAACATCGTGAAAATATTAGAAAAAAATGCGGAGCCCACAGAGCCTTCGTTACAAAGTGTCTTGGCAGAAGATGCGGATATGTTGGCGCCGCCAGCACCTAAACAATCCTATGAGATCATAGGTAACATCATACAATCACCACGAACTATGTATATAAACAAATTAGAAAAGCAGATAATCTGGTTACAAACAAAAAATAACAACAAATCAAACAATAGAAAAGTAGATAACCTACATTCCAACCCTTGTATGTACGTACCGTTGTAGTTAGATGTTTGCCATAAATAGTTAATAAGTAGGTAAGTACTAGTAAATTACCGAACGATTATGCGACGTTTTTCGTTTACAAGCGGTATAATTCAACATCGATATACATATGTCTATTAAGTTATTAAAATATTGATGGCAGGCACCGTTACCGATCCGAAGGTCAAAAGCATCGATAATGTCGCCAAGATCGTTGGCAAATCGGAATGCTTGCCCCACATGCTCACGTGTGGAACCGTAATATTTGATATTAGTTGCGACAAAGATGAATTAACGACAGTTATGGATTATATGAAACGTAAGTAATGATGTGATATTTACGTTTAAGAACACGTCGTGTACCGAAAAGCACATTTTCGATCTTTTTGTTGTACAATTGCTTTTTGAGACAATAAGAAATAAAAAGTTCGCAAAAATTTCCAGTTTTAAAAGACCTGCTGACACAACAAGCTCTCGTTCGAGCGGCGTCAGGCGACGACGAGGATGAAAATGTACCTAACAGTCCCCAAAGACGTTACCTAATTTTGATATCTACTGTTATGACGTGGGCCTCCACTAAGCCATTAGACCCGGTAAATGCTTAAGCCATTTGTTAATGAGATGTTTAATGCCGTTATTACTTAACATGCAGAATATTCCAATCACGTATTTAATAAAGTAAAGAGACTACTATTACGATTTTACTTTAAGGATACACCAGACATGCCGTTTATTGAGACGGATTTTCGCAAAAGAAAACCGCATCCAAATTATAAGTTGCATTATGATGTGGAGAACGAGGTCATCGCCATTGCCAGGGCGCACAAGCAAGACATCGGGTGCGCTGATCGAGCTCTAACATACTAAAATCGTGACATATTATTATTACCTCCATTGCATCGATATTCCAACCGGTCGAGCCCGTTACTCTTAATTTTTGGAGCGTGTCACTGGCAGCACTCATATATATTTCAAAATACCTTTAAATAATAATGTCTAAACAATTCATACAACTACTGTCCCCGATTAATACAGATGTCTTAAGGATATGTCTATATCATATATATAGATTCCTTGTAAATAATTGTTATTATATCATTACACCATGTTTATGTTGCTTTCCTTACAGACCTGTCGTGCTCCCTAAGAGCACGATCGTCGCGTGTTCATCATCATCATCACCGGCCTGTTTCAGTCCACTCGACATAGGCGTGCTCATACATTTATTAAATTCTTAATAACTACCATAAGGATGTGTTTTAGAGCTGTAGTTGTAGCAACTGGAGTAACATATGGAGGTCGAGAGGATGTGTTGTTTTACTGGTTTCAAAAGGCGTGGGAATGTGAAAGACTTCTTTCGATATTCGGCCGCGGGAACAACGTGGTGCCACTCATTAACGTCCAGGACCTAGCCCAGTCAGTAATGTTGTCTTCACACAATGGATCTATACATTGCGATATTATTGAAATTTTTAAAATATACGTGATTTTTCAGAATTATCTACAATCTAGTAACGGATTTTCCAAAGAAGCTGTACATTCTAGCCGTTGAACAGAATGTGACGAAACAAAGAGAGGTCGTACGGTTTTAAGAAGTTGTTTCTGTATTTTTTTATTCGAATTTTAATACCAAGTTGTATATTTTGTATTGCAGATTATAAAATCTTTAGGTAGAAAAGTAGGATCTGGAATGTTTAAATGCATACCGCCCGAAGATGCTTTTTTGATATCGGAAATTGACGTGAGCTCAACTTCGTTGTACAAAAAATAAAAAATAAATATTGTAATAATTTGATTACTTCATTCGTTAATTTATTTTTGTAGCAAAGAATTTACGATTTAATGACATTAAACCTGAACATGGAACCGACCTTCATAGTGGAGACGATGGGCTTGCAGTGGGTTTCCGAACTTACTTTTGCAGAGAATGTACCGTTACTTATGAAGGAGTTTAAGAAGGAGAGGGGGTTGAAACCTTTCAAAGTACAACTCTTTACATTATGTAGTATTTAGTTGCTTTAAATTTAGATCTTTGTTTCACATCATTGATTGCTATTGCATTTTAGGTGCTTGTGTACGGCCCTCCTATCGTAGGGAAAACTACTCTGTCTAAATTAATTTGCGAGTCGTACGGTCTGATATACATTTCTCCAAATTGTGTAGCCCAAGATATTATAGAAGATTTGGTTAGTATTTTTAGACTACTTGACATTATTACAAATATAAACTATTTGAAAAAAAGGAACATTACGCCTGTAATCCCTGAAGGGGTAGGCAGAAAAGCGTGGTATACTCCTACATTTCACCAATTATGTTTAAGTCCCTTGAAATATCCAGACTCCAGGTCACTAATACAAATTCTAAATTAGAAAAATCCAATAGTATCCGACCCAGGATTTGAATCCAGGACCTCCCGTCCGGCAGTCGCCCTTGTAACCACTCGACCAACGAGGCATTCAACTAAACTAAAATAAACTATTTTAATCTTTAAAATTTTGGTTGTTTCAGTATAACTTCTTACCTGTAATGCAATAATGTGTCTTTATATCTCTACGCGGAGTGTCAATTATCTCCATTGTAACAGATCTGACGTTCTTCTTCCTTCATAACTATAGAGATATCAAAAACGTTAGATCAAATCATGTGCATCAAAGTGCCCACACAATGCTTTCAGAGAATCTGACTTTTTTGGTCAAGATTTCGGACTTTAGGACTGATTCATTTGCACTTTCATCCATTAACATCCAAATCGCTTCTATTCTTTAGTGTTGGAGTAAGCAGGAAGTTGCGCATAGCCAACCGAGCTCTTTGTCTTAAATGTTGGCAACTCAGTAGCTTATCTAAAGCTACCGTCACACTATTTCCATCAAACACTCTTCTCTCTGTATCAGCAGAGCACCAAACATCCCTGGCAAAAGGAGATCCAAGATATACAAAAACATCCACTATTCTCAGTACTACATTGTCTACTCTTGCAGATTACTGCAAGAGAATCTTCTGCTATATTGATACAAAGATTTATTAAATTAAACTAAAGTCCAATTTAACATTTATTTTTCTTAATAATTTTTACAACTGGAAAAAATTTAATATTTAACATTTATTTAACATTTATTTTTCTTAATAATTTTTACAACTGGAAAACGTTCTGACAAGTCAGAAATATTTTGTACCTACTCAGGCTTGGCGTGTAAGCCACTGGGACGCAGGTGAAACCACTGCACTTGGGATGCCTACTGCAGAGGAAGATGAAAATCCTGATGGTGATGATGATGATCTCGGCGAAGAAGAAGGGGTGAGAGAAACAGCGCGACAGACCCTAGCCATTTTACGTTCAGGCCGACCACTTACAGACGATGACATGATGGGGTATTTTAATAAATATTTTTATTACTCCCAATGTTCTATGCCTTTAATATATGTTTGTATCTTCTGTTACCTATTGAGTATATACTTCATCTTTTAATTAACCGAGGGCTCTTTTCCATTTTTAGCTATTTACGTCAAAGAATGTTAACTCGTGAAGCATTAAACAGAGGTTGGGTGCTGGATGGTTATCCGACGAACCTTGGGCAGTGCGCTACCTGTAAGAATAGTGTATTACATAGCCAGTCATTTTCAGTGCAAATTTCAGTAAAATTTCTTAGTAATGTATTTTGTTTTAGTATTTGATAAAGGTGAAGAACAAGATTCTGAGGCTGAAGAAGAAAATGAAGAAGACCAATTTGACGAAGATGTCGACTTGTACACAAACGTTTTAAGAAAGATTCTTCCTGGTTAGCTGTCAATCATAAAATTAGTTTATTTCTTAGATTATTTATAGCGATGCACTTGTACTAGAATCTTACATATATTTCAGGTGTAGTCGTTTCATTAGAGGCAACTGATGACTTTATTTGTGAGAAAGCCATGCGTCAGCCAGAAGGTGATACGCGTTTGGATGAAGAGACTGTACTCAAGCGTTTGAGTGAGTTCAGAGTTGGCAATTCTCCTGATATGACGCCACTAAACTTCTTTGATGAATTAGACATCCACCCTCTGGTGGTGTCGGTGAAAGACCACCTGGATTATGCAATGAATGGCACGTACGCTGCCGTAGCTTTACGTATGGGACGTCCATGTCGATATGGAAAACTTGTTGGTAAGTTGCATGTATTAAGATACGTATTTTAAAAGGGTGTTTAAATAATTATAGGTACGGTACGACAATACAATAATATACAGTTATTTAATGCCTACCTAATAAGAACCAATTAAATATATCAATATCAATTGTGTAATCATAGTGCAAACACTGTTTTCATGACATCACATCGTCATCACATAACAGAAAAAACCAATTATTCATATGTGAATTTGTGCCATCCACTGCAATTAAATCAAACGTATAAATCACGAGTGCTGCAGGGCACTGACGACCTTTTCGCCCTAATCCTCGCGTGATTTTAGATTTTCATAACGCTTGAAAATTTTTCCGCCTCAGGAAAGGAGTTTCACTACAAAAATATTGAGTGTTAGATTCGTCCTTCTTAGACCTTTTCACGCTGTTGTGTTGCTTCTTTATCACTAGAACTTAGTATTTTTTCAGTGTCGACCATAAGCTTAATTCTTTTCTTTTAATACTCTGATGTATGTTACTTTTTAACGATAGGTACGGTTTTACTTTAACAGCATTAATAGAAGCAGCGGAACATAAGGAAAAGAAAGATTTTGAAACACTAAAAGCTAAAGAGGCAAAAGCCATGGAGGAGTTGGAGAAGAAAATGAAAGAAGAACGAGAAGAGAAAATGGAATATTGGGTAATGAAACGGAATGATTACGGTGGATTTTGGGTATAAATGTGTACCTATATGTAAGGAAGTAAAACAATGTTAGAAATATACACACTATCTAATGCCGAGATTAGGAATACCCTCTTGCCAAATAGGAAAAGTCCTTGACGTCTCCTTATCGTCCACAAATTTATCAGCGATAAATAATCATAGGTTTTTCTATGAATCTCTAACTGATACGACTTAGAGGTTATGATTAGACGCTGGGGTTACATCCATATATTAAAAACCAAGTAAAGTATTGACTAATTTTTTCAACTTCCATCACAAGCTGAAATTTGTTATTATATAGTCGGAGCTTTACTTGTTGATGCGTGAAGAGGAGGAGGCTGCGTTGGCGGCTGCGGGCGAACCAATGCGCAATTACCTAGTGCAGCACATATTCCCCACTCTCACAGCTGGGCTACTAGAAGTTGCAAAATTACGTCCAGAAGACCCTATTGATTTTCTGGTAAGAACTTGATTAATATTGCACCATTTAATAATTGCGTAGAGTCATTCGTTTATAATTGACCTAAGTTTTATGTGGATTTGGTGAGAATACTGATGATCGTTTAAAGAGCTAATATTAAATTTATATACCATACAATAATTCTTGTGAGTATTTTGTAGTGTTGTACTTGTCGTTTTACGAATAGAGCTATGACTTTTAAATGTGAAACAGAAGTGCTTACATTTGCAACAACGTCAATGTACTTAATATACTCAATTTGTAGGCGGAATATCTCTTTAAGTTGAATCCGAGTGGGAAAATGCTAGAGCCCGGTTATAACCTGCAAGCCGAAAAACTATTAGGCAAGATTAAAATTCTCGATGAAGCTTTAAAAGATTTGGATATTAAGATCGACCCGCTGCTGCCAGTCGACGCCGCCAATGAAGTGCCACCGTCGTCCAAGAAAAATGTAATGAGCATGAGTGCCATGTAATTATTACTAGAGAAATACTATTTGATGTGTTCCAAAACTAAATTAAATAACAAAGTATCTTAATGTCTTTTACTAAATGAATTTTACTAAACAATGTATACACAACATTGTTCCCTGTCATGATGTAGGTATGCCAGATGCAGGATGACGGTCCGAGACAAACTGCCAATGATACTGGAATATGTCTTTTTTATCTGACAAATATAAATAAATTATAAAAAAACAAAAAAAATATTTGTAAAGCCTTGTAATATAGTCAAAGGATTTTGGTTTGTACCTAATTCTCAACTAAATTCCCGGTCTTGTCACCCAGTCAGTCATATAAACGTAGCTGGAGAAGTGTTGCAACCCCGCTATACAATAGGTACTCCTGAAAGTTCTTCAATCAATTTCGAATTCTTTCTAGAATATTTATTGACTCTTTGTGTCAATTGTTTATTATTAGAATGATATTGGATTCGTATGAACCAGTACAAAAACTACAGCATTCTATCTTATGGTTGCCAGTCGTAATCACTTCTGGAGGCACTTACAGAACTTAAATTACTAATTAAATGTGATAAACAGAGTAGTTGTGAGGGCGTTTAAATAATAGCTATATACCATTAAACTACTATAGATATTTAATAATTATTATACTAGCCAAGAATTGTGAACTGATCCATACAATATATTGTAATAGTCTTGATAAAATCTCACTTAGCCTCTATACAGTTTTGTATGTGAGCCATGAAATTAAATCTGGAACAACGGTGGACAATACAACGACAAAACACGCAATCACGTCGATTTTGTTGATGTTATCTGCACTCGCGTGATTTAGTATAGCGTTGGACATGGACATGTTAGTCTAACGTTATGTCTCATATTATTATGCGAACAAAATGAAAGTGCACCCACAAACTGTCTCATGGTCTAAACATAACAGAGATCAAATATTAAAACACCGGCTTAAAAAACAAACTACACCCAAGAAGAAGAAGGGTACGGATGTGGATGGACTGGCTCTACTGGCGACAAGTTTGCGACATCAAACCACTGAGTTCTTTAAAAATTCTACGCTTCATGGAGTGCGGTACATTGCGGAAAAAGATCGACCTTTTTGTGAGAAGTAAGTCATTTTTTATGTACTTAGCTTCGCAAATAAACCACCTAAAGTGGTCACCGTCACCTATAAACTTTCGCAACTCGAGGAAAGGCCAATACGACCGGCTCCTATATTTGTATTTTTAAACGCTTTTCTATATTGATTACTATCGATGATTTAACTTTTACTGACTTCTGAATTTCAGGTTTATGTGGTTCAGTTTTACAGCAATAGGAGCAATTGCTACTTGTATAATTATTGTCAGCTTATGGGAAAAGTTTCAGACAAATCCTACTATTACAGGTAACATGAACAGGTGTTTTAATTGAACTAGTATTTTATAAGTATACAATACATAATATGGAACTGTGTAATTTTTAATAGGTTTGGATACTGACTTTCACAACTGGGATGTACCCTTTCCTGCGGTTACAATATGCGATGTCGACCCGGTTGATCCAGATCTTTCGCAGGAATATGTCTCGCGGTAAGAGATGTTCACTCGCCTCTGTTTCCTATTATATAAAGTTTTACGAAATACTAAAAATATTGACTTCATAGCGTGCATATCTATTGATATGTCTTTTATTCAATTGCAAGGATATGGGGATCCGAAGACGGCCAAACTGCGGAGATGTTAAAATGGCTAGCATCACTTAGTTATAGTTCTATCAAAGAACGAGTTTCTGATTTTGTACACCAGCCTCAGCTTGTTGGTCAGACTGATTCTGATGCGCCCGAACCTGCGCTTAAACCAAAAGATGCGGTATTTCAGGCTAGTATAATATTTTTAGACACATTTTACCTCTATAGGTATATACACCAAGACCAGTTTCATGGTTCTTGGTTTCGCCCCAGTCGTTCAAGTGAGTATGTATCATTACCCTTACACGAGCTTTAACTATGTCAATCACTTGCCTCGTAGATTCCCACATTTCGGATCGTCGCTGAGGATATTAATATAAATAGTAACAAAAATTAAGGGATATTAAAAAAAATCTAAAGTTTTGCTAATTTTTCAATAGGCTGTAACTTGGAGAAAGATACTTAATCAGGTAACTTAAAAACAGGAAATTGTAGGTTTAGGATTCTAGTTTTATAAATGGGGTTAAAAAAAGTTCATATACGCCGTTCATGAGCAATCGTAACAAAATCACAAAAAAAATCCAAAGTTTTGCTTATTTTTAGAACGGTCTATGGACTCCAATAATTTTTTTTGATACTGCGACCATTTTATAGCTCTTTTAGATAATTTAATGCCTTTTAATTTGACCGACTCACGAGATCTATACGATGATTTGGCACCGAGTTATCATAGAAAGGCAATAGAAGGCAAAAAGTCCTTGTTGACTTTGGTAATCGATTAGTCAGGAAATAATGGCCATACAGAATATTAAAGGAGAATTTTGTAACAGGCAATTATGTTCAAAACGCAAAAATCGACTCGTCACTTGCGAGAAATCCGAGTCCCTTCCCAGCATATGATTTCACCAACGAATGCTATTATTTTCGACGCGTACCTACCTTGCTAATACTTCATCAAGCTGGGTGCCCAGTTAATTTTTCAACCAGCATTTACCTACTAAAATATTAAACTACTTAGGTATATTGCAGATCGTAAGACATTGCGAGATGCTATTCTTCGATTGCGAATGGAAGGGGGACACGGAAGAGTGTTGCGACTTGTTGATTCCCGTATTCACCGAGATGGGATTTTGTTATGCTTTCAATTCAAGACACGCTGAAAAATCTTGGCCTTGGTATGAAAGTATTTTAAAATAACTAAATATATGTACGTGCAATGTAGCTTTGTACGTTTATAAATACATGGTAAAACGGTACTACCGTTTTACTATTTTCTACTTTAAGGGATTTTAATAGTTTTAATATTATTACAGGCCTGCTTGTATAAATACGGTTTAATTGTAGAAGAAGCACGACATGTCTGTATGGTTTTAAATATTTTGCATTCGGTGACCTGCCGTGTTAATGTAATAATAATAATCTTTAATAAGTCTTGTTTCCTTTCTAGGAGAACACAAAGTGATCAGTATTCTGAAGCGTTCATTCATGAAACAGACGCCAAATGGTCCTTTCTGTTTAATTCGTTTCGCAACGACACGATACTTAACGTAAGGATATAAAATTACATATATGAGTGTTTTCCGTTTTATGACGGCCTAAGGTGTTAATGCATTAATAACTACATATATAGGAGACCTACATGAGTTTACCGTTTACTTAAAAAATCATTGATTGATCATTGATACATTGAAGTTGTTCATCGACCATGCTTTTTGTACTTGTAATATACCTACCTACGAGTACATATTTATAGATTTACATCCATTCGAGCGAGGAAATAGCT
>DWMG01005017.1:0-10499 GCA_018244855.1 Elbella merops | reverse complement strand
TGGCAGACTATGGCCTTAACCCTCTCAATATGAGAGGAGACCCGTATTCCAACAGTGGAATTCTAATGGGTTGAAAATAAAATACAAATTAAATTTTTTTAAAAGATTACATTGATTTCGTGCTTACTTCGTTTTGGAGGAAAATTTGTGACACAGTGTTTCGTTTTTCAAAAGTGCGCTATTATGACTGGTGCCTTTGGGAGAAGCAAGTTAGCCAGGTTAGTCTTGTGAGTACAGTTGCCTACTGGATGTTTATTAAGATTAAAGAATTAAGATTATAGCTTACTTAAAAGATAGTCATAGTTTTAGGCAGCAATTTAGGATTAATATTGTTAAAATTATTAACGACGACGAACGAAGCTATGAGTGCAGTCGAAAACGCGAGTATATTAATGAGTGTATTTTCTTGTAGCTAATTTGGCTACAACGACTTCATCATTCCAGTTTAATAAAAAATGCTCTTCAATATAAATATGAAAAAAAAACTGTAGCTAAGTAATTAAGATTTCATTTACTTTAAAGTATCCAAAAGTTCATGATTTCTGCGGCTAAGTGGCCACTATCACGTCAACCCCTCTCTTGTGTTAAATCAAATGACAGTTGATTTTCTGTGTACTTACGTCAACGTTAACTAAGATCTACGGCGCAGTAAGTTGTTGTCACAGCTATTGGATCTAGTAAAATCACTACGTGGGAGGCAGAGGTGCATAATGATCGACGATGGACGTGATTTACAGGTGTCATAATGATTTTAATTTACCGATAATTGCCTTAACTGCACTTCCCGGTGAAGCGCGGGGGTGGCGTGGTCTGCTTACCTCATCCTGATTGATTTATTGTCGTAATTAATATCTAGAAATACTTCATTCATGTAGAACTACGTTTTACATCTTATTGCATACGATTCCATTTATTTAACCATATTGTCTAATTAACTATGTATGTAAAGTTGGTAAGCGTATTTGAATAAAAATTTTATTCAAATACGACTACCAACAAGACTCGTAAGAGTCAGTTAAAATGCATTAATGTAACAAACTGCAGATCATAATATTTAGGCACATGTGGGCAGCGCCTGCGCCTCGAAGCGGAGAGATGACACTGTCTGTCCACTAACCAATGCAATAATATACATAGGTGCAACGTGTAACTACGGCCGACACTTCTTTACTGCCATAAACTGGAAGTAATAAAACCTATGGGCCTTGTAATTACACTAAGATGTAACAAATAATATTTGAGCATTTAATGTGTGTCAGTAGGTACTAGTATATGTGAAAAGTACGTAAGCTAATACTACTTACTGTACACTGCATGCGGCTGCGTATTACATCTTTTTAATAAGAAGTCAGCGTGGTGAGTTATTATTTAACAGTGTTTGTGAGTATTTTTATATCTTGTAGTGCTAAATAATAAATTTTATAAGATGCCGAAAACTAATGCCGAAATGTGTTGTCAATATCGACGCAAAAAAAATTAAATTAAAAATTAAAACAAATGACTAATAGGTATTTTTAGTATCTTATAGTAATTGAAAACTAAATTGAAAACTTACAATTAAACTTCTGCGCACTTCGCACTCCACATCCCGTGTTAGCAAAGCTTAACGGTGCCATTAACGTTATATTACATAGGTAATTACTTACCATTACACACTGTTTTAAAGGCAATAAACTGAATTACTACTATTATTACAGTACGATTGAAAATAAATAAAAAATAAAATATCTTTTAAAATTAATCAAAATACTTTCATTATTAAACAAATAAACTTCATAATTATCCTACGCTTGTTATATATCTCATTCTTTTGTCGATTTACTGAAGTTTCACTTCTATCGTGTGTAAATCGCACACACACTTTTTTTTAAGTACATCAGAAGACATAATCATACAGTATTATTGCACGTCTCCGCCGTGAGTGTGGACAGTACATTTTATAAATCTTCTACCTTAGGACCCACCAAATTACTTTTAAATAGATTGTTATCTATAAAAAGATCATTAACTAAACTCAGATATTATAACGACCATAAGAAACGTTTCAATATACATACATTCATATATCAAAGTATGAACACGATGCAGCAGACCCTTTCTCAGGTGTCCGATGTTATTCATCAAAATATAATAAGTGTAATTGTAATGCAATAATAGTGTTACACGGCTATCCCGGCAGGACTTTTAGAACGATTCAGAATACAACATTTTTTAATTTAGATTTTCTAGTATGTGCCCGATGCATGGCGATGGGCTAAGCGTCAAATATGACGATAACATTGTAGAAGTAACAAAAAAAAATGTTTGTCTATAAAACGTAATCCGCATTGCTAGTAATAAAAAATATTCTGTTATCATTTCTGAACGATACTGAAAATTGACAGTGACACGGGACAACCTGTCCGTATAATGACATTTAATATCAAAATCTTCCAAAACATCGCGCGGAAAATTTGCTTCTGAATGGAGCAAAGCTTGAAATTTAAGTTTTCGTGTTAAATATTATTTATTGATTCACTTAAGTGTCCATAACCATTATGTTTGCCAAACCGTACAAATTAAAATCTAATAATACTCTAAAAAATTCGGAGAAGTAAGTTGGAGCTCTATATCTCATTTCTTTAGCGATCAGCTGTTGCGATCAAGTGTTACAATGAACTCTTTATTATTTTACAGAAAACACTTAGCGCAGCGAATTCAAAATGAGTTCCCGGCCGCTACAGATAATAATGTTAAAGAACTTGTGCCAGTAAAGTCAAACAGTAGTTGCATGAAGTTGATCCTCTACTCGGGAGAAGCAATAGGAGTTTTTGTAGTGGATGGAGTACCCATGATGCTGGACGTAGGAGAGGCGCTTATACCAACCGTTTGCGCCTTGTGGAAAGTGCCAGACTTGTTACCTACAATTATTATACATTCATTGGTGTTGCCTAAGGTTATTTCTGTGATTATACATATCTTTTAATTAAAATGACTATAGCCAAACTTTCTTACCTTGAACATATTAATAAGAACTTTTCTTATGGAATTATTTTCCTCTTTTTATGTGGAATATGTGAGAAATAATATTTTATGTCGATAAAATAGGTTCATATTGATTTATATTGTTATTGTTCTTTGAAACCAATGCTTCTACTACTATTCCACTATTCAACCAGGAAGTACCACTGCTGCACTTGTCTCTACATTGAACCAAATGTTAAAACAGTTTAAATTTCTCTGGTTAGTGTGTTAGCCAGTCTAAGTGTTTACAGAGGTGACCATGTCACTCCTCAGGAGTAGCAGTGTATCTGTGACTAGCCTGGGTTAACTGAATAGTGAATATTACTAACTGTAATCATACTACCATAATATGGTAACTGGATTGATAATATCTGCTATCTTACTTGTTATATTATCTTTGTATATCTTACTTATCCTGCTATCTTACTTGAGGTTGAATGCAAATGATTATAGATGGCAGTAGCTATTTATATCTGCTGCCTGCTTATTTGCTAGTCTCTATACTGTACTTAATACCTTTAACAATTTGCAAATTAAAAAACTGTCTTTGTCTCAACATTTTTGTGTTCCATAATTTTTTTTCCATATTTCTTTATATAAACAAGTAACATTCTTCAGGTATTAAGTGGAGCACCACTCTATGCCCCTGGTGTGGTGACAGAAGACTCCAGCTGTCCCCAATTCCAGCGCAATACAATAGTGGCAGCATGTACCACTGACAATGCTGCAGCTGGAATTGTGGGCCGTGCAGTTATGTCATCTGGTGATCTACTGTGTAAATCCATGTAAGATCTAATATACATTTATTTTACATAGTAGTTATAAGAACAGTAGTAGTTAACTGCCTCTTTGGTCAAGTGGTTGTAAGCGCAACTGCTGATCGGCAGGTCCTGGGTTCAAATCCCTGGTCAGGTACGATTAAATTTTTCTAATTTAGAATTTCTAGTAGTGACTCACAGTCTGGAATTGTGGCTGGTATATGCCAATAGGCTCACCACCTCATGGTTAAAACATGTGTACTACACTTCTCTGCCTACCCATTCGGGGATTACAGTTGTGATGTTACTTTAAGTTATAAGGGACTTAGAACCCTCAAAACCATATAAATTTACAACACAATAAATCTATCTTAAAAAAATTAAATATTGATTCTCAGGGGGGTCTGCATGGACATTTATCATGTGTTTGGTGATATACTGTGTAAGGATCCGAAGTTCAACAAAATCGACAGGCCCAAGCTAGGCCCGCCTCAACACAGTTATATTGCTGAAAACATCACTGCTGACATTGGACAGGTAGTACATTAATTTTTTTTATAGAAATTCAGTTTTATTTAAATGTGATTTTGTCCATAAGTACAGAATAACACTGCAGCAAGTTACTCATTAAAACTAAAGCAGTACACTAAAGAGAAAAGAGATGAGAAAAACCCTCAGCATTATTTTCAATATATAGTTAATAATTCATTCAGTTAATTCAGTGATGTTTGTACCCAGAGCAGACATCTTATTCATATCATATCTCATGGGCCTGGAAAAGGACAAAGAATCTGTGCAGTGTGTGTGTGTTTGATATTTTAATCTAGAGATTACCCATAATTCGGAAGAGAGAGATGTCAGAATTTTCATGTAGGATGCCCAGAGTAGGAAACAGATTCCCAAACCACTACCTTCACTGCTTTTTCTTCAACTTCACTGAAGGGTAATATTTATCTTATTAATTAATTCTAGTTGAGCATCCAAACATTGAAGGAAGAGTGGCCAAGCTTGGGAAAAGAGGAACCATCTACACCTATAGTCAATGAACCCAAAGTCATCCAAGATGAACAAGAAAAAGAATTGGAGAAAGAAGAAGTAGAAACTAATCTGAATGAGACTATAAGAAGTGGTGAGACTGTACTGTTGCATTACTCAATCTGTAATTATAAAATAATATTGATTAAAGAAACTTATAAGTGTATGACAAACACAAAAGGAAAATATTTCCTTAAACTAAACTGTAAAGTAAGTAAATCCTGTAAACTAAGAACACAACACTTATACACTTTCCCCAAATTGCTTTGCAGTTTCCAGCATCACTAGAGCAATGTCATATGCAAAATTGCTGACATATCTGTTATATTTAACACTTGCCTTATTTTTGCAGAAACTTCAGAAATAGAAGATGACCCCATACCAGAAGACATGGATGGGCTGCTGCGCTGGTGCCTACTGTCCTTCTTGAAACTGGAAGGAAAACATTTACAACTACCACTAAAAACAAATTTACTTTATAAGTAAGTTAACTATTTATGATAATGATAAATTGTGTTTTTGATATACATATGAGTACTTATGTTTTGTCTCACATACATATAATTCCCAAAAGTCTATTACGTGTCTCACTATGATGACGAAATGGTGAGATACTATAGCAAAAAAATCATTTGTTCAATTTTATGATCCTTTCGAATTTCCTTTAGCATGGAAACTTTTCGCACGAGGATATAACGACAGCTAAATTACTGTCCGTGCTCCGACTATTGGAAGGGGGAGTCAGGTGGCGGGAGGAGAACGCAATCTTCGCAAATGCCAAGTTGATTTTTGCGTATTGTTAATAATAATTAGTGGTTACTGCACTGAAAAGAAAATCATAATTATTTGACACTCAGTCATATAACACATTTGTACTGCAGAATTTTTATTAATTACAATTACTATACAACCACACTTCTTTTTATAAAAAATAATCATGTTTCAGGAATCACTTGTTCCCACTATGCCCGTCGGACCGTACGTTGGATGTGAAGAAATCAAGTTATAAAAAGATGAGCAAATTCTTAGAAGCGATGCAGAAGGTATCATTAACAATGATCATGTACCATAACGACTTTTAAAAGATTTTTGATAAAATGGTCGACACGGCCCATGAGTAACGACACGGTTAGGCCATAAGATTGTGTCGTTCTCGTCGGGCGCACGCGATTATCACTAGAGCTAGGATACCTGACTGGATCGTTGTTTTTAAATCACTCGCCAATTTACTACCTCTCCAAATTGTAGATGACCGATGTACTTCGATTTATTTATTTATTTACTCATGTACTTATTAACTACACCATGTTGTTGAAACTATTATTGGCGACACAGATATGGGGCGAAATAACTTGTCTGATCTAATTAGCGCTATTGTTCAAGGAAGGTCTGCTGGAAGTGCGAGAAGTGGAAAAGGGCGTTGACGCGGTGGTGGCGGTGAACGTGCAGCACCCCTCTGTGCGCTCGCAGCGGGCCATGGCGCCCGCCGCCGTCGAACTCAGCCCGACCGAGGAGTACGTGCCGCCGCAGGTGCGCGAAGTGTATTGCATCACTGCTAACGTGGCGGAGCTCTTCCTGCCGCTCAAGTTAGTATTCCCGATCTTCACTTATTTGAAAAATTTTTTTTAAGCCAATTACGAACCTCTCAATGATACACGGTCGTTACTGATTGCCTTATGAAATTATTTAAGATAGTTTTCCCTTAGCCTTATTTATACGCATTATTTATTACGCATGAGCAGTATCACTTAATGTGGCAGGCCCGCTCGGCTTCTATAGTTGGCAACTATAGAAAAAAAAAACATGAATGTTATGGTGGGTCCGGAGCCCAGTATAAGCTTAGAATTCGGTCCGTTGTGCGGAAATACGACGAGGTCGGTGTGGCAGGAAGGGCACGGCGCTGTCGGCGGGCGAGGTGCGCGCGGCGCTGACGCAGTACGTGCGCGAGCGCGCGCTGCAGTCGGCGCGGCGGCGCGGCGCCGTGCGGCTGGACGCGGCGTTGGCGCGCGCCGCCGCCCGCGCCGACCAGGTCACATAACATTATACTGCATCTTGTAGCTGACTACCGGTAACTATTACTATGTTATAATTAAAATGAGACAAGTTTGCTGTTGGGCGCACATCACGAAGAACTACTGGATAGATGTCTATTAGAACTTCAGAGTATTATTTCTAAGTCATTGAAAACAATGTAAAGGAATATTACATAAATGCCATAAACTTATGTCGAAAACAAAATATTTTTACTAAGTGTTGCCTGAACATATTACATGACCTCTTACGAACTAGTCAATATTAGTTTTCAGAGGCAATGGTGTGAGCACAGCGGTTGTTGGCAATCTGTCTGGAATACTGTAACTTTTAAATTTTGTAATAATTTATTCCTGTTTAGGGTGCGTGTGCGTGTGTGAGTACGAGGGCGCGTGTATCGTTGTTTTTAAATTCCGCTATAACGAGTATATTTTGACAAACCGTAAACCCAAAAGTTAACCGGCTTTTCTCCAATACACTTAAAGTATTGCCACCTGAATTCGTTTCTACGCAATTTCTACATACATCTAAGAGGAGACCTTAGACTTGACTGTGTTTCATTTTAAAAAGAAACGCTTAATACGCTAGCATAAATGGTCGACCAGGAGGACGTAACGTGGGAAGAGCTGATGTCGGCGGTGCTGTCGCGCTGCACGGCCGGCACGGAGCTGCGCGCCGCGGATGGAAGCGTACGGCTGCTCCGCGCGCGCCTTGAGCCCGTCAAGATGGAGGTCGTCACCCGCAGCGGCAATAAGAAGGTATTTCCTCCCGGCTACTTCACACACTTATCTAACATGGACAATTATGCTTCTAGCCTGAAAATGTTGAGCTGATGTTTCACAGGGTGGGTAGAGAGCACCGAATGCCAAATATCTCCATCTTTACATCCTAGGCGTGCCTCAAAATACAATGCGAATATCGACGAATACGGAGTGCGCGGGTGATTAAGAGTGAGGGATATAGAAGAAGCACGCTGATGCCCACAATATGTTTACATACCATCACTTTAGATCTAGGTGACTGTACGGTGTGCTAAGATTATTTTTCTTGATATTAGTACTTTGATGCACAACTGAGCACATCATCAGTTCAAGTTAAAATCGAGATAAACTTCGTTATAACTAAACACACGTAAAAGATTAAAAAGTGTCGAATAGTGAGAGTGAGTTCCCGGTGCGGCAGGTGACACTGGTGTCCAACCTGGAGGCGTACGGGCTGTCGCCGGGCGCGCTGGCGCAGGCGGCGCAGCGCGGCGCGGCGGCGGCGTGCGGCGTCACGCGCAGCGCCGCCGCGCGCGCCGACCAGCTTATGCTGCAGGGCGACCAGGTCTCCGCCTCTCACGCGCTTCTTACCCATTCTTGCCACCGCATAACGCGCCATCACTCGTATAAGCGTGGGCTATCGTTTGTATTTGGTTAATTTCTAAAATCACTTAAAAGTGATGTACGCTAATAAAAAATGTAGTCCAATATTATGTTCATGCCGGAGCTCCCGGGAACCCGCTCGAGGCGGGCGGCCGAGGATGCGATTAGTTTAACCGCAACATTTAGTATGTCGATGATTCAAACTCAAGTTTTTTTCCTACCAAGAGTCATTATATGTTCATAACAATATGTTGTAACAACTTACATCTGTTATGTGACCCCAATGAAGACGGAGCAGGTGCTAGGGTTCTCATAAAGTTAATCAACATTCTATCAACATACATTTCTAAAGACAAACAAAAACACCCCTGGACTACCTTACATACACTCACTTATGATATGTATAAAAGAAGCTAATATCTACTAGTTACTTCCATGATGCCATGCAAGCTGTATAATAGCTTAGATAATGTTATGTAGATTAATTAAATACTCTACACAAAAGCTAAAATATATCTAGCTCCAGTCTGCTCACTATGTACCACAGGGAAGAAGACTGACCATTTACATATAGATTTGAGTACCAAGAAGTGTTTGTTAATACTTAAATAGCAGTGTAATTGATTATTGTGTAACTTGTGGATATTGTACATATACAAATTAATCTATTGTTACAGACACATTTTGTAGCAAAGCTGCTAATAGAAAAATATGGTTTACCTAAGAAGTATTTAGAGGGGGCCGACAAGGCACTCAACAAGAAAAAATGAGATTGTACAGTTAAAATAAGCATCATGTTACATGGAATTAAAAAATTAAATTGTTTTTTAAAATATTTTTTTTATTTTCCCAATTAAATGCCTCAGTTCACTCATGTTATAACATGTTTACAAGAGCACAGAAATAACACCAATACAGACTGAACATTAATTATTTATAAATTGAGTAATGTCTTAGAAACTTTACTTCTAGTTATAGTACAAAAAATATAAATCTTACTGATTAGCATGGAAGACATAAAGAATAATTGTTCGAAATCTTATGTAACATTTCATTAAAATACAATAAAAAATAGCATAGAACAATAATACAATAAGTATCTCAAGTCACCATTGAAACAAAAAAAATATGTTATAAAATATGCATGTTATATATAAATATATAACAATTTTTCTATACTAGGTTTAGGGTGGGTTGTTGTCCGTATTTCTCTTATATGCAAAAATAAAACCACAAAATCCAAATTATTCCATGTTCCAACTGATTACATTGGAACTGCAATTACAAAGAAGCTTAACCTAACATAATACATCTAAGAACTATTATAATACCACAACCGAGCATGTAATGAACTAATACAAACTAATATGACACCCAAGAAATAATAAGAATTTTTAATAAACATCAATTTTATACTATAACTAATCTAATTGTAAGTAAATAAAAATTTTCAAATCAGGCATTTCAAATGTATCATAAACAGAAATTTGCATTTGAGATCAATTTTACCATGGGCTAGCCTGACACCTGCCTTAGTTAAAGGTATCACTCCTACCTCAAACTTTAGTTGAAGTTGATCTGAGCTTGAAAGGGGTTTTGAAAGGTAGAAGAGACTTTCTAGATTTAGCCTTTTTGAGTTCGGGTACAGCTGTGGGCGTGCGGGATGTGGGCAGCCTCACACTGGTCCCGCTCTTGTTGTTGTATACATTCAGGTTGCCAGTAGCAGCAGTCATATTGCACTGGTTCAGTGGGCCCATCCCTGAGGACACAGGAGGTTTTGAACACTTAGATACAAGGCTGGATTTGGATGAAGTCTTGCTCAATAAGCTGCCATGATTGGTGATGTCTACAAATATCTGCCCAATAATCTTGGCTTGCTTAGAAGGAGAGTGACCCCACTGCTTGGCTGACCTCTTCTCAGATGTTACTTTATCCACATCTAAATACTTAAACTTTGAGATTTCTTTTAACACCTTCTTGTCCACATCCTGCTGACATTTTCTTTGATTATGTCCACTACTCACATTCTCCAGGTCATAAAAAGTGAAGGTAACACTTTCATCACTTTCCACAAAAGGATTGCTTGATGTAGAGTGATTTTTTTTGGTTGAATCTGGGAATATATTCCTGCGAGGCATGTTTTCTTTTGTGAACTTAGTAGCTGTTACAACCATGCTTTCATCACCAGCATCTGCTGATAATGAGCTGTCCAGGTCTTCATATGCATAACTCTTCCTACGGGGGCGTGTACGTATGGACCCCGGCCGGCGCTGACGCCGCCGGGACGCCCAAATGCTGTTCTCCTCAC
>DWMG01005016.1:0-10499 GCA_018244855.1 Elbella merops | reverse complement strand
TCTGGCGACCGGCTGATTGCGGTATAGCGCAGCCTAAATAGGCACGGCTAAATGCCTTGGCCGCCGACGAGCAGCAGCGTCGGCTGTGCGAAAAACCGTGCTCTGTGATCTCCAACCCGCATGCCCAGCGTAGAGATTACGGGCATCATCTCCCTTTGGGGGAGGCCTATGTCCAGCAGTGGACTAAGAAATTATTAAGAATTAGCTGATGATGATAGATAATACAGAAAAAAACTGAAGTTGTCAATAGTTAACACAGTATTTAAAAAAAATATTTAAATCGAACACAAAACAATATGTCAAATGATGCCGAAAGTACATTTCCAATGCGACCTTTTATTTATTTTGTCTTTGTATGTTGGTTACAATTTGAGCATATTTAAAGTGAATTTCCGGCTCCGGTTCAAAATATTAATAAGGATTGATAAGCTATTCGTTTTAGACTTTGATTGACACCTTGCCTATCTATATAGTTAAATACTACAAGGAATTTTTAGACATTAGCCCTAAAACTTTAAAATTTCCTATCACAGTGACTAATACATTCAATAAACATATCAATTATCTTTTAATTATAGTATAGCTCTTATATTTTATAGAATGTGAAATTTATACGTGTTGATATATAGTACATATTCGTAGTATAGACAAAGTCCAACTGGATTTATAGTAGTTCTCAACGGTGCATTTCAATCGCAGTTTCCTACCTGTGAAATGAGCTCGTTTCGGTCTTTAAAGTACGCTGTAACATTGAGTTCTTCAAACGTAGCGCTAGAAAATTTTCTTCAAGGCAGGCAACACATGATAACTCCTGTGATGTTGCAAATGTCTACAGGCGACGGTGACCAGTTACATCAGATGGGCTGTCTAACATATTCTTTTAATATAAAAATAAAAGATTATATACTACACTTCCTATTTATATTACTATTAACTATAACTATAACTGCCTCGGTGGTCGTGTTGGTTTCAAGTGCGACTGCCGTTCGGGAGGTCCCGGGTTCGATTCCCGGCTCGAACATTACAAAATTTTCTAAATTTAGATTTTCTAGTAGTGGTTCAGAGTCTGGATATATGCCCGATGCATGGCAATAGGCTCACCACCTATTCCATAGTGGGATGTAAACGTAACCGGTGAAACGTGGGAGTGTTCTGAATTCCTCTGCCTACCTCTTCGCGGATTACAGGCGTGTAGTTACGTTATTAACTATAAATGTCTCTTGAGCGTTTATGCATGTGGTTATATATGTACCGCGTTAACTCACGTATGTTTTTCAGGATGGTCCGACTGGTTTCGGACCTGTATGGACGTCCTTCATTGTGATTTCCCGCTAATTGTAGGCAGGTCGCCGTGGAGACTGACTGTCTTTTACTATTAAGCGTTTCGTGAGTAACTATGTATGTACATACTATACATATATGATGAAATGATTTACAGACTTAACTTACGTGTGTATGCCGATGTAGTCCTACTAGCCTCTTACGTAACCGACATTCTCCTTTACGAGCTACCGCATATCGTATCCACTATCGCATTGAATCTTACCGCCTACCATTACAGTATGGAACAGGTCACTAACGCCCAAGGACGATTTGCGGTTTGTTTTTGGAAATCATTTTATTACGCTTGTCGTGAAAAGGGTTGTCGTGTTAATGATTTTGGGTTCTAACAAATGGGGATTAGTATCATCTTTTTAAATAATAATAACTCGTTAGTTTTTATTAGATATCTAACGTTTAAAATGATAAAGGTTATTCGCATTCAGTTAAGTTTTATAATTTATTACAGCTTTCTACGAAATGTAAATTGTTTTTGTTTTTATTTTTCACAGAAAACATTGGTCAGCGGATTTTATAGGGATCTGGTTAAATTAAAATATTGTATGAAGATTCAAATCCTCATTTCACTAATCATAAAAGCATGCAATATGTGTTTAACATACATTTATAAATAAGTGACAAGAAAAACAATTCCTTAGTCGTTACTATTGCATTATTATTTAAAAAAAATAATTATCTGACAGCTGTCAACTGTACTTTTATATTTGACATTGTGTAAGCATTTCCATTTTAGAAAATGTTATCTATCACTTTATAGTTATCTGTTTACACCTCATTATATGTATTTGAGTATTACATTAATATAACAGGAATCTTGCTAGTATATCTAACTTTAGCAGCATTTGAAAGAAGAATCTCTTCTTTCAACATAAATATGATAGAAGGACAAGTTCAGACATGTATTCGATAAATTAGAACCGTATAGGACTACACGTCTGGACGAAAGCTTTCTCTAGTTGAAATAATTCTGACTGGTGATTTCCTACTTTCTTCTGCCGTCAGTTAATCCACTAATGGCAACCCTATCCTCCTGATTAAAGAAAGAATAAAATTTTATTTATCTGTATTAAAAGGTAACATAAAAACATGGTATCTGCATATTTAGTTATAACAAAAAAAACTATAGCTTATAATATTTATTGAGCAAAAACCTGGACACATTAAACAATACAAACAGGCGTAAAACAGACGAAGTTGTGTCATAAATCATATGTTATTGTGATAATTTATCTTAAAAATGAAGGTCCTCTGAATTATGAGCCCGTCACACCCTAATAGCGCCGCGAAAAAGACAAAGGCCGATTTGGGCACCGTGACTCATGCAATCACGGGTTCCGCACACTTATTTGTATTAGATTAAAGACAAACTCTTGTAACTTTTATAACGTGAAGATTTAATTCATTAAAACAACATCTATTAGAAACATATTTCATTGAATTTTATTGGTACTGTTACATAATAAATTTACAAATATTTAACGGCTACTTTCCTGTGCCTTAATTTTTGTAAAGGTTCTTAAAATTTTACACAGATTATGGTCTTAACAGACGAACAAGTCCTGTGTTTTTTAACTTTACAACAAATAGAGTTATTATTATTATTACAACAAATAGAGTTATTATTATTTTACAACAAATAGAGTTATTATTATTATTAGAGTTATTATTATTTCAATATTATTGTATATTGGATTCATTATTGTATAATAATGGCCTAATTAAAACTGTTACTATAAAACCGATATTTTCCGTCATTTCTCTAAGCGTTCAATTAATTATCTCCAATCGCTCGGACCCGTAGCCCGACAAAGAGCTGGCGTACCGAGAGATCTTTTGTCAACATCGGCGTTATCAGGTCCATCTTAAAAGCGGCCAGCGCAACAATAAGTGAATCTTAAATGTTGCCCTTATCATGGATTCGTTAAGGTAGCGTATCGTTACGTCGATTATTCGATTCGCTATTTAAACAATATTTGAATTTAAAACTGATATAAGGATTAACTGCCTTATAATACAAAAGATACCAGGCCACAATTATAATCTACTACTACGGCCAGACTATGGCCTTAAGACTGGCCTTAACCCTCTCAATATTAGAGGAGACCCATATCCCAACAGTAGAATTATAATGGGTCGATTATTATTAATTATAATCTACTAAGCCTATTCGTAGCACACAGTCGA
Source organism: Elbella merops (assembly GCA_018244855.1). Taxonomy (NCBI): domain Eukaryota; kingdom Metazoa; phylum Arthropoda; class Insecta; order Lepidoptera; family Hesperiidae; genus Elbella; species Elbella merops. The sequence goes on along the minus strand of DWMG01005016.1, from coordinate 6,974 downwards.
ACTACAAATGATTTTATACATAACATTACGCATTTTTTTCCATCAAGGGGTAGGCAAAAAGTGTGGTATATGCCAATTCAAATCAATTTGTAATTTCTAGATAAAAAAATCTTACTTTGTCCGATTCAGGTATCGAATTCAAAACTTCTTGATTAGCAGTGACTCTGGACCAACGAGGCAGTATTTTATCGTTCCACTGCTCAACATGGGTCTCCTCTTAAAATGAAAAGGGTTAGGGCGATAATAGGCCATGCTATCTAAATGTAATTTGGGTGGATTTGTTGTATTAATATATAATTTATTATACCATTAGTTCTTCCGAGATTTTGAATTTCAGCCTTGAAACGACTCCTAAATATTTACAATTTGATCCACATAAATTGTTTTCTGTACACTAACTTTTAACAGTACAGTTCTCTTAAAATTTATATAATGTTAATTAAAAGTTCAAGATTGTTGTACAACACAGTATCAAGCTGTAAGTTGTTATTAACCTAATAAATACAAGTAAAACCCTTTTTATTGTAAAAATTCCGATGACCGCCTTTAGGTGGTAGGTATACGAAAGCAATTATTTCTTGCCCACTTAGTTCGTAGCGAATCGATTTATCGCATTACCGGAACTGCACCTTACCAGATCAAACGACGCACCGCGTCCGAGCCGAGAAATCGCACCTTTTGTCTAATATTTCTTCGTAAATATTTTGCGTCGATCGTAACGCATAGATTGTCATTCGGAACACTCGGTCGTGAGATCGAGCGATAGTTGCACGACAATCGCTTATTTTCAAAACAATGAGAACAACGCTTTTGTCGCCTCGCTGTTTCTTGATACTTTTTGATATCTTGAAAAGTGACAAAAGTGAAACATCACTTGCTTTTTGTACCTTAAATGGTCGGTTTATGAAAGTTTTGATAACGTTTTTTCTTCTGCAATAGATTTTAATGTAATGGTGTTAGCAATGTGATAATGGAGGTTGGTAATGACTGCAATATTGCTGCGAGCTACAACTAACCTAGTTCTAAATCGTTCGGATTGTGCATTATACCTTAATGATACAGCGTTTATAAATTTAACATAATTGCATGTCATCTCGCGTTACGTTCAAATTTTACTATCTATATAAGTATTTATGTGGAAATTTATATCTATCGTCTATCATCTATCTGATTATCATTGCCCAGAATCTACTTAGTTTTAAATCAGATGACTGTGTAAATTGTCCAAGGATATTATATTTCATGTTGTTAATTTTCTAGCAATGACTTATTTTGTTCATACTTTAAAAATATTTGACCATTGACATATGTAGTTTTGTATATACTTCGTACCGGGTAAAACGTAAGCTCTATTTAGGTTTTGCCCATACTCTGTTAAATGTATTCTGTAGAATACTAGCGGATGAAAATACACGACATAGCTACCTACATAGTTTAGTGATAAATATTCGGCTTACTTTCGTCTGTACTAAGCTTTTTAAAAAGTGCTTATTCATACCTTAATTATTATCATTTTATTTGTTGATAGTACTCTTACGGTGGTGTACAATGTCATTCTTTTTTTGTTAACGGTCAAGACTTTTGTACGCACATGACACTGAAATGCACCGAAGGCATTATAATTGGCCGGACCGCGGCCTGTGCCACGAGGAAGTGTATACGACACCCTACAAAGCCTGCTTACGCGCATTGTTATCTGAATGATCAAGCGACAAAGACGGTCAAAAAATACACTCTAATACACCAACTTAGCTTTGCCATTATATTGTTTATGTATGACTCTATTTCTAAAATCATAAGGTTGATGTTTCGATATATTTTTGTATTGCAGTTACAGTGAATGTTGGTGGAAAGCGGTACTTCATAATAATGTTATTATTCGTTTCAGAAACGTGTGGGATGATCACAGCCTATTCATCGCTTTAAGAAGCAGCGTAAAATTGTTCAATATTCATGTAAAGTCATATGTGAGGTTCTTTGTTGAGAGTCCCCATTGGTCCCGTATATTTAACGTAGCATCACGCCTGTAATTGCTGAAGCGGTAGGCAGAGGAGTGTAATACACTGTCACGTTTCATCAGTTACGTTTACGTCCCATCATGGAAAAGTGACAACCTGTTACTCACCACCAAGCGCAGATTCTAAAAATGTCTAGTGAAAATCTAAATTAGAAAAATACAACAGTATCCGACCCGAGATTTGAATCGAATACCTCTCAATCAGCAATTGCGTTTGCAATCACTCGATCAACGTGGCAGTCACCATATATTTAATCATATTTAAATACAGATTACAAGACATAATTAAAAATAATATTGAAATTACTCTTTCATGTTTAATGAGTCAGAAAAGAGCCGATGCAAGTGGCTGCCGTCCAGTGTCACCTGTAATTGACCTGGAACGACTGTTACTAACAGTTACAATTAGTTTACATTATAAGTGTTTTATAGTTTGAGGGCAGTTAGCAATTGTTAGAATGTTTTTGGTATATGTTCGACATAGGTCATAGCCGCGTTGATGTTCCTGAGCATTGAAACGGCTGCCATTAGTGGACTATACTATGGTTATACTTCGTATGATATATAACTAGAAGACAGCTAAGCGGTTCATAAACATACATTTGGAATACATATAATGTTACAAACTATTAAACGAAAAAATAACCTAAGACAAATTTAAAATGTGAGGTCTTTTGTAATTAAGAAATAAGTATCGTGAGGCTAAATATGGAACTTTCTAAAACGAAAAAAACTCCTATACCATTATAAAGTTAAAATGGAGTTTTAGTTGTAACAATACGTTAAATAATAAATAACAGATACTACAATTGAAATATTCTAAGCGCTATGGAAATATTTCTTGTTTCAGAAGCATAACCCGGCCGAAGAAGGTCGGGTCGTTGCCGCCAAACTGCATTCCGTACCCGGCGCGGGCAGACGGGACGTCGCCTCGCCTCTCACGCCACACATCCTATTTACAATGTCGACTTCATTTAAACTACTACAATATGCAGGACTTAAATTCATTTTTCCAAAATATCGACCATCAGTTAAATATATTTTGTCCTTAGCTTCAAATAATTTTCAAAAAAAAGATATTTTTACTAAATTTCGCAGCGATTGTGGTAAAAACTATTGTACCTAAGTATGATGTGCATAGTGGCAACACAGTAGATAGACAAAGGTTTAATAGTAAGTAATTTATTGGTTGCTTATAATGTTTTGATAGATGCTTCTAGAACATAATCCACCGTCTCGACCTCGTGCATATATCAAAATTATAAGACAGGCACACGACTGGAACATAAATATGCATTTACACGCATAATTTGAAAGTCGACGTGTCGACATTAAACACGGAATATGCATCGCTGAATTCAAGTCTCCCCGCAAATTTATAGTTGGAAATTATGTGATTGGAAATAATGGTACTGAGGCATTAAATTCAATAAATTCCATGCAATAGAGAGGAATAATGCTTTTATTGTGTAAGTAAAAGTGAAGTGTCTTGGTATTTCCTCACAATTGAAATTTATATATACCTATAGGAAACGTATAGCTAATATAGAAACGAAAAGCCAAAACGTATCCTAATTTGAATGTTAACATTTAAGTGAAATTTATTATTACAAGTATGAAAAGTAGGTACAGGTTCTAAACATATTTTCGTCCAAGTGACCGCTCGTACTGATATACTACCGTTTACCAAAACAAGTTTTACCATGAAAATAAAGAAATTTATTGTTAACGAAAGAAACGAAAGCAGCGTCTAACTGCGAAACTAATTAGAAAATAATGTTAATAATAATCTTAGCTCCAAAAAGGGCAACATTATGAACAATTAACAATGTAAGACCTAAACGAACTCCCGTGGGGATGCCCACATCATAATGCTTTTCACCACAAAACTAAACACTGTAACTAAGCAGAAGCTACCCTTTTGTGGTGAGTATAGTGTCTGACAATAGTTTGTGAATTTATTTTCCTTTAATACAATGTGCAGTATCAACCGTATCCCGAAAAAACAGAAAACAATCGGTCGAAAGCCCCCCGCGGATCAATTTGTAATGACAAGCAAAGGTGCAGCGGACTCTTAATCTGTCCTACACGTGCTTGGTAAAACCAGTGACAATGTATTTTCACCTTTGTGTCATATACAAAAGGGTCGGTAAATCTATGCCACGCTGTAAAATAAGTTTGTTTTAAAACCAAAGTACAGCTGCATTTTTAAAAAGAATGGTACTTTAAAATTTTTGGCATTAAATACTAAGAGATAAAGTTCATTTTTGTTCAGCTAGCTGTATGTATTAAACTGGTCGAGGAGACACTTTCATGTATTTATTTTTATTTTTTCATCCGTGAAGGATCATTACTGTGCATTGTTGGATAATTTCACGCATTTGGTGACACTACGGGCGTTATGGAGGAGAATTTAGCGGGAATTCAGCTTGTAAATGCTCTGTACGAATAAGGGCAGCCATTGTTGTCAACGATTTTAGTGTTTTAATACTTTTCTTTGTTAAACAAAATAATAATATTCCGCTGTGCAGTTCGTGCGGCGAAATTGTGGTGTAGTCCAAGTTTAGTTACCGTTTTAAGTAAACTCTTTATAACTTTATAACCACTTACGACATTCACAAGATTTTTCACAGTAACGGTCATGATATAGGTAGATATATAATAACATTAATAATAACAGAAACAACTCAAAGACATATTAAGATACATTTATTGGTATACCTAAACTTATTAAAGTTCATAAATATTTTTTAAGTCTTATTTTTGTAATAAAGACCAATGTAATATTAGGATTTACTTAAGAAGAAATAAAATTTCAGATATTCCTGATACAGATACAGTTTCGATAGAACTCTTTTATGCAAACATTTTCATTTGGAATAAAGTAAAAATCAAAAATAACTAAATATTGATACCTAATCATCAAACAGGAAGAATTTGCTTCAGCAATTTATTGTCTGAAGAAATCGAGTCGGACGGCTGTGTACATTGAACAATATATTCACAACCAACGTGTGCACCACAGAGTTCAATATCATACAGAAATGTCTAGCAGACATGACGATATCCTAGTGGCTTGTGCTCACGTAGATATAAAAATAGAACATACAAGAATACATAACCGGTGAAACGTGGGAGTGTTCTGCATTCCTCTACCTACCTCTTCGGGGATTACAGGCGTGAAGTTACGTTAATATTTATTTAGAATCTTTTTGACGTATGAGCAAATTTTTTGTAGTAGTTAAAGTTAGTTGAAAATGCAGTGTTATAAATTAAATACTAACATATACAAAATTTAAAAACTAGGTAATATTACTAATACCTACTATATGAAATTTAAAATCCTTGAAATGTTTCAAAACTAAATTGTTCGTGCTCGGGGAAGATTTTCCTAGTTTTCCTTAAGGAATAACTATAATATGTTTTATGTTGAAAAATATATAGATGTTTATTAAATCAATGTATTCGTATTTCATCATCATCAGCTTCTGGATGTCCACTGCTGGACATAGGCCTCCTAGGCCTCCCCTAATCGGCTGATGATGATGATATTTATGATCCTAACAATCTCTTCATCTAGACAAACAGATATACACCATATGAAAGTTCGTACAATACACACAAACAGAATAAATATAAACAGTGAGCGGCTCAAGTACGAATTTAAGCTTTCGTGAGAGATCTCACGTGCAGCACGGATCTCCCGATATAAATATTTCTCTAGGCACCGTACAGCAAAACCTGATACTTCCACTTACTGAGACCACCTTTCAACATCTATCTTCACCAATATGAAAGGTTTGTTCCAACTCACACATACCACTTTCTAATGTTAAGCAAAATCCCCGTCTTTAAAAACATTGATGTAATACTTTTTCTGGAGAAACTGGGTGAGGAAAGCTGAAGGTTGGCTGCAGGTTTGCGCCTTGGTAAAGAATTATGTTCAGCAGTGGCCGATATTTCCTGATAATGATGGAAGGAACTGGTGAAACGTGGGAATGTACTACACTCCTCTGACTACTCCTTCGGGGCTTAAAGGCGTGATGTTACGTTTTATGATGATAGTGTATGAAAATATCATTTAAAACACCATTTATTAAAATCAATCGATTAAATGTCTCAAGTAGTAGGTACAATGGGTCCATCCTATGTTGTCTGTATCATTAGACCTTCATATATGTACATACATATATTTTTAATTCATTTATATGAAATATTCCTTGACCTGTCATACTGAGAGGAAGGCCGGGCTCAAAGTGGAACGATGAAAACAAAATGAATATAAATTCGAGTCTATATGTCACTTAACGGCTAGGTAAAATCTACTATATACTGTCACTTTTCACCACGCTTTTCACACGCATTCATTTATTCATTCATTTACTATTGGTTATAACATCAATTCATTAGTGGTACGTGTGAGCCAACAGCCACGTTACACAAGTTAAGCAACGCGGCCCCAGTTCGATTCCCGTAAAACATTCACATGTGTGATATGTATCATAATAATGTCATTTGACTACTGTAACACGTTTGATACGCGCCACCGCGCATGTATGAGTATTTATTATACACGGTGTGCACACGTTCGGTGAAATTATACAGAGATGTCCCGTATGATTTCTTGTAGTATTATTGGTATATCGATACACTAGGTCTTTTTGGATTAGAGAGAATCGAGTACGACAATTATACAGGATATGTCCTGTTTAAATTATTTTTAATATTATTATTATATCGATATGCCAGGTCTCTTTCTGCGTTAGAGAGAAGTGATTACCGAATGTTTCTATTATTACCTACCACATATGTCTTTTGTTTTTTTGCTTAAGTCTTTTTTTGCACTGTTGTTGAACATTTTACACTCCTATAAGATAATTATCTCAATTTATTTCTTAAATATTAAGATATTTAATAGGCCTTGAATTAAATTTGGAGTGGAGTGGAAAGGAGCTGG